>DWNA01000727.1:0-19610 GCA_018249835.1 Heliconius besckei | reverse complement strand
CTTTAGTCTTGCGTGATGCTCATTTTAATCTGGATTATATAATATGGCCAATATGGCCCCAAGCCTATATTTGGGTCCAAGTTTAATGTTTAATAAGTATTTTAGTTAACTAAAGATTTTATATCTAAATAAAAAATAATACATTAAAACTTTACTCATTTAATTAAATGAAAAAAAAAACTTATCTCTATAATAAATTTAATTAAATGTATGTTTAGATTAGGTACCCTCTATATACATAGAGGGTACCTATGTATATAGAGGGTACTTAGATAGCAAGAAGTTACTAAAAGAAAGAGAAAAATATTTTATCATACTGTAATAACCTAAAAGTTTTCAGATTTTTATATATCAATACGATGGAGAGCACTGAAAAAATAAATTGTGCAATACACTGCATACGAATAACACGTTGCGTGATATAATCGTGATATAATTTAAGCCGAAAGCACGTGGCAACCACCACTGTACCAGCTCGAACCTATACCTATATTTAACAAACGATCACCATATATGGAAATATAGCAAAAATTTACCAAAGCATTATTCTTGAAACTAATAAAACGTGAGGCTCAAACGTCCCAAGAGGGCCATAGAGCAACAATGTTGGAAAATTATTATACCAACACGTGGTAAATGGAATGAAGGGGCATGTTGACTCAGCTGATTGGCCGGGCTGGTGCGTTGAACCTCACAACAGGTAAAACGTACTGAAAAATGCCACATTAAAATTCAAGAACCAGATTACTAAATCACACGGTCAGCTGATTGCTCCCGATACGCCACGCCAAACAGAAATTTAGGTCTTTTAGGTTTGTTTTAGCTAATGTTGTGAAAGAATCAATTATGGTGAATTTGTCATAGGAAGCAATTTCTCTTTTAGTTGACGACGTCACAACTAAAAAAAATACTAAAATGACAGACAATAATCAGAAAAAACTTTAATGTCCAAAAAATATGTTTTTCCCTTATTTATTATTAATCAAAGATACCATAGTGTTCAATGAACTTCTAATTGTAAATTATTTCCATCGATTCATCCTTAAGAATTGCCAAAATTTTATAGCTGACGTGATAAAAATGTTAAATCATAACATTGATTACTTGCTTAGTTAAGCTACCGCCCGAGTGGTTTTCCGCCATCAACATGGGCCCCATTGAGTATTTAGGCGTAATCGTTAAGTAAACACTTCATAATTCTATAAATGACATCAGCCTCTCAGCTGATGTGTAGTTGAAGGCTGGTCATGACAGACAGACCAGTAGGAGTAGCCCTATAGTGGCCTCAATACCACACCGCATTCGTAGGTGAGATATTTACAAATCGAATTCATGCAGCATTACGAAATATTAGCCTGATATGTGGAACAGCTTTTTTGGTTTAGTAAATTTTAGGCAATTTGTCTTAATTTTAGAAATTAGGTCTCCGCTCTCCGCTCTATGCCCGAAATCGAGACATTGCGAGTTTAGAGGCGGAACGATAGGTTTTTTTTTCAGCTTCACGTTTCATCCCGCCTGTACCACGGTAGACTGAAGAAATCTAATATTAAAATACTCCAAAATTTAAAATACTTTGTTTAAAATCAACGTAGAATATGTTAATTATAATAAATTTTAACTATTTAGGATTATAAAATTTTAGTGTTAAATATAAGTTTTATGTTTAGGTGCTATGTTGAAACAGGTATTGTAGAGGTACATTAGTGCTGAGGTTATTACTTTGACTTTCAAGTCCTGGCTGACTAATATCGATACCATTGTATTCTAAATATTTGGAATTTAACTGCATTTGTAGAAACATTTTTAAACTTTATGACGAAGTAAATTGGTCGTTATTCATCGAAAGGATGACAAATATGTTTGCTTAGACTTAGAATATAAAGAATAAAGAATTAGCAAAAAGTTATAATTTTAAAATTTTGACTTAACATAAATAATGCTTAAATTTTAAAAATGGAAAATGAGCATTATGTTTAAATGCTAACTTAAATTTAAAAGTAAGCTTTAGATAATGGCTTTTGAGATTAGTAATTGTAAAAGTAAAGAATCTATTTGGAATACGAAATTTCATAAAAAAAAACCTTTTTAAATATGGTAAAAATACCATTTTCATACTTTTACCATATATGAAAAGTTAGAAATACTAAACATAAAGTGTTAATTCGTACATAAAAGTGCTAATATGCATTTTAAGCCACACAATGATATAAAACATTAGTCAATATTTGAACACCTGCAAAAATTATATCTTTCGACAAGTGCAAATTGCAATATTGATTTAGCCGAAACGGTAAAGCGAAGATTCGACGGCACCTTTAAAAGAATTGTTACTTTATGTCATAACTTTTAACAGGTTATCCAGGCACAGTGGTATCTATATATGTTGGTTGTAGGTTCGAATCCAATTCGGGTGAAAGATTATATTTAGAATCGTATTTTGTAGTGTTT
Source organism: Heliconius besckei (assembly GCA_018249835.1). NCBI lineage: Eukaryota > Metazoa > Arthropoda > Insecta > Lepidoptera > Nymphalidae > Heliconius > Heliconius besckei. Next base: position 17,162 of record DWNA01000727.1, on the reverse strand, counting down.
TACGCTGCGTTGTCCGGATGTGAGTTGCCTGTGAGTCATTTACGTTCTGTACGTTCATTTCCTTGCTGCGGGAGACAAAATGGCGTTGATTTTCGCCATAGAATATTGGACAAGTAAAATTGCTAATTTGTGCGGAAATTGGTATTGGATTCACAACGACGTTGTAAGCGGGAAATGCGTAAAACTAAAAAAAATACCACAGTACTGTCGATCAAAGAAATCTTATTTCTTTTTCAGCAAGTGCAAGTTTAAAATGTTTGACGTACCGCTCTTTTTAAGAATAATTGTATGTGACAAGATATTTACTTCCAGTTACTACACCGGTTTCCTTTGAATTTATCATGATATGAGTTCTTCGTATTTATGAAATTAATTTATCAGTTATATCTTAAATTGATAAACTGTAACTTTATTTATATACAATATAAAATTTAAAAGATTGGTTATAAGTAGTGCTTTAATATAAATTCTATAAGTACCTAAAATTATTTGAAAAAATAATAAAATTGAAAAGCGTTTCGTCTCATACGAGTACCTACATACATCTCATTTTAAAATGACAAAAAAAAATTACACTTACATATGGTTTAAAAAAACTTTAAAACGTCCACTAAATGACAATACAAGCAAACTTATGTTTACCTAAATGATAATAACGTTATCGATACTTATCAAAAGTCGAGCAATTTGTTCTGATTGTAGTGTGTTAGTAGGACATATATACTATTAAAATAAAATACTATTAAGAAAAAAAATATCGTCACGTCGAACAACAGGTTGCAGAAGCTATCTAAAATTGCATTTATGAACATTAATACTGTGATAAGAAACTATTTTGAGATATGAAACTTAAAAACATTGCCGAAGTTGAGATAAAAAAAACACACAGCTGCGCATTAACTAAGGTCAGTTATGCACTATATCACAGTGATTCGCATAATCAATGGAAAAATCGTAAAGCCGAGAAAGGAGTGCCTTAACACTAAACTTTCGCCTAGCCTGCTGTAATATGGAGGATGTTTTGTACCAAATATATTGACGACGTCGGCGGGGAATGAATATCTTATTTAATATTTTCACTTCATCGCTCCGGAGGAACGAGGAAAAGAGCGGCGTCGAGTTCTGCCACTCAACACGCAATGCTTCGGGAATTTAGAGGTTAATTTTATTTATTTAGATTTTTTAAATCTAAAAGTTGAGAAAGGTATGAGATATGTTTTAAACTAAAAAAAAAACGCTTTGTAGGAATACGAAAAAAATTTAAATAGGTACGTTCTTTACCAAAAAAAAACAGAACAGACTATTATAAAGCAATTGTCAACAATCAAGATCTATTAAAGGGCACGAAAGTCAATCCATTAGACCATGTGAAGTAAGTAACGGCGAGCAAAAAGCCAACTTTCCACGACCAGAGATCCACGACTACCGTCAAATCGGGTTCACTCACCTCTAACTCCCGGAGCTTCAGCCAGCTCCTATTCGCTACGTATCTATAAAATACTAAAATAAAGGGACTGGACGCTAGTTTAAACAAACAGAAAGATCTAAAGATATTTCTTTTAGTTTAACTCGTTTTTTTCCGCGTAAGAGACTACATACAGAGAATCTATTATCCACTTTCCTACTAAATTTAAGACATTGGGTTGACGGAAATCAACACCGCCATTTGTCCACCTGGTCTAAATGAATCGGGAAATCGAACCCAAACCGTCACCTTTACAATTACATGCCACACCATTAGCCTCAATAGAAATGTTTAACAAAATTAAATATATCTTGTTCAATTTACTCTAATGTAGTATTTTTACATCACTCCTACAACATAATAATATATGAAACATACACAATTATTTAAACGAGTTCAAACATCGTTCCTGTAAACAACCATGCCCAACTTAACTACCATTTAAGTTGTAAACTACCTATATTTTCTCAAGGAATCATTTAATGGACACCTTCTAATGGAAAAGAAAATAAGTTCACTGTTCAAAAGCAAAAGAGAAAGCTTGCGGAGCATCCTCTTGTAACTATTATTAGTGATGAGGTACCTATTTAGTAGGAAATTAGTTTAATTTAATTTAGTAGTAATATTTTTCAGGGTTATATGGCGAGATTTAAATTAGCTTCACGCTTTATCCCGCTTATAGTGTGTTAGGGTTAGACAAAAAGAATCTACTGTCAAAACAGTTTCCACTTTTTAAATTTATTCAAAACATTGAATGATCAGTGGATTTACTTAATGTCTTACTTTTTCAAGAAATTAAAAAAATCTATTCCTCTAGGGGAGATTTGTGGAGAGGGGAGGGGATTAGGGGAGAGTTGTGGGTACAACTTTACTGTTTTTAAATATTCAGACGTTTGTACAAGTCGACCAAGATATCTTCATACTCACACATACCAAGACTAAAAATAGTTTTGACGATTTTCTAAAACCGATCTCTTCTTGCCACTGTGGTCAAATGGAAATAACTAAGTTAAAAAAACCAATTTCACGCTGTATCCGACACAGCAGGTTAGGAAGAAGGATCCTAGTGTTAAGACACTCCGTTCCCTATTAATAACTAAGTTACGAAATGATGACACAACAAATGATAGGCCAATATCCTCGATAACTGGATTATGCAATACTAAAAAAAAACAAATGCGTTTTTTTTTCAATCTCAAGAATTGTCTTATATCAGGAAGTACTTCCTGAAATACATGTTGCCAACCTACCAAACTCTTCCGTATAATATTAGTAGTAGATAAAAAAACAAATTTGAAATATCAAATCTGATCTGATTTCTACTTAAAAAAAATAATTTGTTAAGACGAATTATGAGATTAAGCGTACATAATGAAGGATAATTGATTGGTGCCATTTGACCCCGCCCCGATTGGTTATAGTGTCTAATTACCGTACTAAATAGGGGATGTCTGAATTACGTCCGTCTAATTTTAAAACAGTAATAGTAGTTAATCTATAAGAAAAAAAGCAACAACGACAAAAAAGAATTAAATATCCATAATTCCTCGATTGGATATATATATATATATTTTATTACTACCATTTAACAATGCATACAAAAACTTAAACTGTGTCCTGCAAAACTCTTTGCGAGTTTGACTGCAGGATCTCGAGTCTCTATACATATGATCTAAATTAAAATTACATTAATATTAGATCAAAATACAGCCTTAAAAATTACAGCCTTAAGTAGTAAAAGCCCGCACACAGCAGGATAGGCAGTGAGAACCTAGTGTTAAGACACTCTGTTCCCCATTTTCCGACGAACAAGAGAAGCGAAATGCTTAATTAATAGAAAATAATAATAATAACACGCGTTCTCTCTACCTCAAAAGCGTAACGATAAAAAAACCTCTCATCCGCTCCAACCACAACATGAGTAGATAGATACCATTTAAAAAAGAATTACAACATTAATAATTTTAGTTACCACGCACAATATAAATAAAAAGAGGTAAAATATGTAATAAAACCTGCACAGAAAGCCCTCGAAATGTTATAAAATAGCTCTACACACATGAATTTTAATGAGTGCTTATCATATTAAATTATTGAGATGGTTTCGGTGTTAATTAGTTCACGCTATCATATAATAGACAATGCGTTGACGTCACAATAGACTTTGTCAAGTTAAAAACACAGCGGGGCAGGCAGAGGGAACCTAGTTTTAGGACACTCCGTTCCCCACTTTCCGCTGAATCTTTCGAGGCGTTACGTGTTGAGTGGCGGAACTCAACGCCGAGCTTTTACTTTGCCATGTGTCACTGGCCTCTTTGTCAAGTGGAACCTGAAATGTCATTTAGCGTTGAACTAAATTGGGTACAATCAAACTGTTACAACACAAACCGTGTAGGAAGCAAATTGCTTTGGAACTACTAATCTTGACAATTGCTATCTAAGAATTAAGATGATAATATAATATTCTTTAAAATCTCAAAAAGGTAAACAGAAACCCTAAGAACCTGAGAACCTAGTGTTAAGACACTACCTTCCAAATGTTTCCACTTCTGCTATCCTCTTTCCGTAGAATTCCGGAGGCATTACAACTATCGTGATAATTAATATTATAAAAAAAATCAAATCTGCCAAAGAAACTTAATTAAAAAAACAAAAACACCTCGCGGAACAAGGCAGAGCAGAGGGGGGCAACTAACAAGTCGGGTTACCTTATTAAAGATAGCCGTCTCGGATGAGATCCTGCGAGCTAGACTCTGTTATACCTAGGGCGTCGCCCTTTCGTTCTACGGTCCACGGATTTTGCACTTATATATACATAGTTTCACGATAGACCAGATTTTGTATTTTATTCTCTATTTTGTTGCGAGGAAGCGGGCGCTGAGGTGAGCACGCAAAACGAGCATTAGCCACAGAAGGGACGTTTTAAACGTGTATTTTAGCAATTGTAATGTTTTGCTTCTATTTTAAATGGAATATATCAATATATTTGTATTATTTATACAAATTGTTAACTATGAGATGATAAATGTTTTAAACTTTCAAATTCATGAGAATTTTGAAATGGTCGGTGACGGCAGGAGCACTGGTGCGTGCAGTGGAGTAAAAGTTACAGAAAAAAGATAACGGCACTTGGTTTGCGCAATCCGAATCTAATGCAAGGCTAACTAAACTAACAAAAAACAACAAAATATTTCTAACTGGAAACAGACGTGATTTCTCGCGACTAAGGGAGTAATCGAACGATTTACACAGACCTACGGTCGAATGGTTCCGATATACAGAATATAAAATAAAATCGATTTCCTACAAAAGGTCTCTTGACCGGACGATGCAAATGAACGTCACGCTTGGACGATCCCTTCGCTAAACCCCATATTGCACGAGTATAATAAATAATATATAATAGCCTTTATAAGTTACGATAGTACTTTTTACCCTATAAAAGAATTCAAATCTATTTACATTTGAATAATGGGAACACTGTTAGATTTTGAATATTTTATATATTTAGTATTACAGAGGGTATGTATAGTAGAAAAATAAATTTTGTTTTTCTACTATACGTACCCTGTATTGTTTGTTTTATATATGTTGTTTTATATGAACAGATACAATACGAAGTCAATATCCTAGACACCCGCATTCACCATTCTAATACAAGTTGGAGAGTCAAGTGCCTGCCTACGCGGTTAGTCACTGCATTCACTTTGCCATTTTTATAGTTATCTAGATTTATTTAATCAGAGTATTTATTATAAATATATACTACTTTTACTCTCGACTTCGCTGGCTTGGTCAAATGTTAATTTAACGTCTGTACTTATGAATCGATCTAAAGTCTGAGATCCGGCTAGAGATGCCGTTTTTATTCATAGATGTATAACTCACGAATCAAATTGACATCTCAAGATCGATCTCAGCCTTGAGAGCGGTTTATAAATACGGGCCTAAGAGTTGAATATGAATGAGTGCAAGTTACAATGTACTATAAAACAAAATTTTTAAAAAATCCAACAAAATAGCTCCTGAGGTTACCGTGCTCATCCAAACAATCCCTTCAGCTTTATAACATGAAGTATATATATAAAACTGTACGGTAAATTTAAAACCTATCATTATTTAAACATAGAAAACAGAAAAAGCATCTCAAAACCCAACTCATTAAAGCTTCTATTACGAAATAGGAAATCGTCGGTAAGTAAACTTTAATGCCCATCTCTACACACACGTGTCTTTAACGGGGAGGTCATGGTATTATAACCATTAATTCCACCGGCTCAAAGACTTTTTTCCCTATGAATGTTGTAATCTATACAGTTCATATGTACTTCCAGGGGTAGCCGTGTGTGACGACGTTTTTTAATGAATAGCAAATACCCATTGTTTTATGGTAGCCCTGATTTAAGTCGCATTTCTAATTTTGCTATTAAATACGTAATTAAAAGGTCTAAGGCCATTAACCTTCAAAACGAATGAGTTGGGAGTATATTACTTTGTAGATTATGTTGAATATGACTTAATTAAAAAAAATCTCGTCTAAATTATACAGAATTTTTGTTACCATAACTTTTTAATTAGAATTTTCTTATTAGAAAATTAAAGTTATGTTTTTATAAGTTAGTAAATTTTGGTAAAAGTAACACAATATAATGTGCCCCACTATTTTCGTCTGATTTTCATAGTATAATAGTTCATCTAGGAATCATCATCAGTTCATAACGAAAAACTGACTAACTGAAAACTGAGATAATCTTCATACTAAAGAGAAAAAAATACTAACAAAGCATGTAAAAAGCTTGAAGCCATTCTATTCTAAAAATAAGAAAGAAAAAAAAATATATAAAATATGCATTAAACCTCAATAACTTCAATTATGTAATAATACAACAATTGTTATAATTAATTTATCATTGAAATACTGGTTACTTAATGAATTAAATAACACACTCATACTAAATTATACCCAAAAACTACAAAATATTTTTTAATTTTTTTTTAAAGTCAAAATCTTAATTATATATTATATGAAATTCTTATTGTTTTCCAAAGCAGTCTTATTATACTTGAATGAGATAATTTTTTCTAATGGCCCATGATAAAATAACAAAAAAAATGTACTATTATTTCTATAATATGTAATCTAATAAAAAAATTACACAAATAATAATATGGTTATTTACTATTAGATATACTAATTGTCATTTTATCTTGTTACAGAGCAAATCTTTTGAAGTACCGAACAACCTTGAAATATTATCATAGATGTAGTAAGTATATACTTTTCTTCATATATAAATGTATGTTTATTGTGTTTGTATGTCAGATATAACTGATAGAACAATTATTACTATGTTAAAAAGTTTTTTATATGACATATATATTTAAATAATAGAAATTGTTATCATCACTCGGAGTATATTACTAAGAACAATAACAAAAAAATTACAAAATAAGATTATACAACTAATAAAAACAAATAAGCAGTACTATAGCACAACTATTGTTTTATAAAAGTTTTTTTTTCTTACATACAAGGTATCCATTTGCAATAGTAGCCAAATATAATCATGAACTCTCGGAGGCCATAGTTATTAGAAGAACAATTTCAGCCGAATCATTGTCATTATAATGTACAATAAGCAAAGTAGATTATAGTGTTATTAAGTAATTGCTAACTTATGGTCAATTCGTTACAGTAAATCAAAAAATATAGTATGTTTAAATGTTTTTTTAGCAGTCACTCTATTTGGGCTATTTATATGATATTCTTTGGTATTACGCTTTCTCTCATATAGCAGGGTAGGCAGAGGTATACTTCATGCTGTGCTTTCTGGTCAAATATGAGAAAGAGTAACAAAATTACTTTCCAGAACAGAACCCTGAACCACAATCATTAGGCAGTATATGAATATTAGAATATTAAATATTGAAAAACAATGAATGATATAAACTTTAAAAATAAACAAAAAAGCTAGCCGCAACCCAATGCATGTTAACTGCACATCTTTAAGAGATAAAATAATAATAAAAAGTAATCTTATACTATAAGGTCAAGTTAATCACAAAGTGTCACATATAGTGACCTCCAATTTAATGAGACCTAAATAATTAGGTAGGACTTTTTAACCAAAAAAATATTTATGAAAAGGAAATCAGGTTCTATTGATATTTTGATTTCTCCAATAAACATTTTTCAAAAGAACTAAGCTATAAATATTTTACTTGTATGATAAAAAGGTATTTTCTTATTTTCTTATAAATAGGTATTTTTTTCTCTCTTACAATAACTGATTTTTAATTTTTTTAAAACAATAAATATACATTTTTGCTATTTTTTAACTGACTTCTGTAAGAAAAGGAGGTTATCAATTCGACTGTTTTTTTATATACATATTTTTTTTCCGTACACTATCCTGCACATTGTATGGTCCACAGAGGTAACATAATATTAAGACACTACCTAATTTTTGAGACAATGTGTTGGATGGTGGACCTCCATGCTAAGCTTTGGATGAGGTGAGTACCCTGAATGGGGGTAGAACCCAAAAACTATTGTTTGCTATACATACAACTACACAATATAATTTTCTTATTAATATAATTTATGTGAATATCTAATAAACTGTTATTTAAATTAAATATATAGCATCTATATTGTTTTATTAACATATAGCATCCTATTGAAGAATATAGAAATTTTATAATTTTCTTATAAATATAATTTACATAAATATTCAATATATATTGAATAGAATGCTATATTTTAATAAAATATCTAGAAAAATAAAAAAATAATAAGTCAAAAAAATAAATACATATCCATTTTTAAATCCATCCATAAATTTATGAATAGTTGAAACTAGAAAGTTTTAAGTAAAATATTATAATAAAATTACCTTGAAAGCTGGTCTTCCAGTTATTTTCAACTCTGCATGGAATAAATCTGTCAGAGCAATCAGGCCTGCTCATAATATATTTCTTTCCTGTGGGACTGCATTGCTCTAACAGCCTTTTTTCATAAGGTTTACTAAACATTTTTAAGTCTTTCACTAAGAAATTTCAACACAGTTCTTATTTGTTTAGGTATTCGAGGGTACTTTAATGGAAGAGCAGCTAGATTATTATTTTAAAACAGGGTAGATTATAAACCGATCATACTAAAGTTCAATTCAATATAATACACCGGGAAACTTAATGTTTATTAGCGATCTGATAAGCAGCAAGAAGACTACTGTACCCCTCGACTGCTAACAATCATTTGAACGAGTCTCCATCTGACATGCCCCATAGCGCTCCTATTATCAATAACCATATTAGTTAATCTTAACAGTTCACACCAACAAATATTGTCTCACGGTAACTATTATATTGTATATTTAAATAACAAATCAATTTGCACAAGCCAACGATTGGAATATAACAAATTTGATGTAAAATACGAACCACTTTTAGCCTTTGGCATAAATAAACACTGTGTTGCCATTTAAATTATAACGTTCTTTTTTAAATCGAACGGTTTCGCGCAAAAAGAATCAAATGTAATATGTTATCTGTTGCACTACAAATTCTAAGAAAAACGACATATTTAATATTTTAAACAGACGAATCATGGAATTAATATTTAAAAAAACATTTTTGATAAAAATATATTTCTTATAATAAGCTTTCAAATTACTTAAAAAAAAATGTATAAAAAACCTCAATGATCAAATAACTGTGCTTTTTTAATATATAATGGCATACTGTGACACTGCATATAAAAACAAACAATTGTATGATAAATTGTATAGTATGTTAATTTTATATCTGTTTTCTGTTTTCTTAGTTATGATATCAATAATAGTGAATCAGTATTATATATAGCAAAACGATTAAATGAAAATTTTGAATATTATTTACTAATTACTATATTATGTGGAGCAAGGAGAAGCGAAGTGAAGAGCGAAATTCATAATTGGGTAAATTTTAATTTGCTCAAATATCGTCGTGATATTTATAGTTAATCTGTATTCTGTGTTAAGCATAATCGGCCATTTTACATTGTCGTGCATGGTGCAGTGACCTCTGTTGTCCCTCTGTGTTTACTCTATATCTATGAGTCTGTAGTTATTCTCTTTACCTATATTTTTTACTTAAAAAAAGTAAAAAAACTCATAAAATATTTATGAGAATATATATTGCGTAAGGTGTTAACGTAGATCGAAAAGATTTATTATTTATTTTTACGTAGCAGTACGTATTTGTGATTATTAATTGAATAGTTAACTACAAGGAACATACTAGCGTTTCTTAGACTATATACTTTAATATAGTTTATATCTTACATATTTATATATTATATGCAAACTGCAATTATTAAAATGGAGTATCGACGCAAAGTTCCCCGTCACGATGATAGAGATCGCGAGGATACTCCCGTTTATTCTAGATTGTTTGTTGTTCGTCAAAAGGACTTAAACGAAGAAATATTGAGAGAAGTATTCTCAAAACATGGCACAGTAGAAGACATTTATATACCTTGCAACCACAAAACTGGAGAACCTAAAGGTGTTGCGTATGTTAAATTCTCCAAAACTTCTGAAGCTGCCGTTGCTTTAGAGTCCTTGAATGGCAAGTCAGTTGCTAACAGCAGCCGTCCTCTTAAAATCATGGTAGCTGCGAATCGTTCTGACATTCAGTCTGATGATTATAACAGCGATAAGTATAGGCGATTGTTTTTACATATTTCTAAGGATGTAAATGAAGAAAAATTGGAAGAGGCATTTAAACAATATGGTCTTATAGATGACATATTAATACAAAGAGACAGGCAAAGTGGGGAATCTAAAGGATTTGCTTATATAAAGTATAGAAAATTTTCAGAAGCAGCAACTGCTTTTGAGAATTGTGAAAGGAGATATCGAGCAATTTTTGCTCAGCCTAAAGGATATAATAAGAGAACAGAAACTGCTTTTGAAACAAATATAAATAATTTGGCAGTGTCTACAGGAAACCAAAGAAATTCAATTATGGGTATGATGAATGTTGACCCGAAAGGCTACACCAAAGTCTCATTTAGATGCAGTCCCTTTTTAACACAAATGCATGTAGAGTCATTATTTAACATAGTCCCTGGTTTGGTGCAATGTCGTTACTTTGTTGATTTAATGAGAAATTTTGGTAAAGGAACAGCACATTTTTCCAACCCCGTTTCTGCTGCTTATGCTGTGGAGAGATTAAATGAATTTGAATATCCACCTGGTTATAAAATTTTTGTAAGACCCACAAACAATCAGCAAGAAGACCAAGACTTGCCTTCTATATCCTCCGCTGTTAATAACTTACGAAATGCTATTTCAACAACATCTGATTCTGCCTCTCCAGACTTAGCACAATTGACCCAAGCTATAGCAGAGGCTTCGAAACTGATTAAAATGGCCACAGCAGGGGTTTCCGATGATAATATACCAAACAGTAACGACTTGAATTATTGTAGTGTTAGTTTGCCTCCTCCTCAGCCGCTAGCTGATATTGATAGCCCGGTCGCTAAGCGATGCTTCTTAGTTTGCAAACCTCAACCTCCACCACTTACAGTATTAAGAGATATTTTCTGTCGTTTTGGTAACCTAATTAATGTATATACTTTATATAGCAAAACTGTAGGATATGCTCGCTATGCAGTCAGTGAATCAGCTGACGAAGCTATTAAGACATTACATGGGGCAGAAGTATGTGGGATACGCATGAAAGTCCTTGAAGCGGATGCCGAGGCACCCCTTAAGAGGATGAGAAATGAATAAAGACAGACAAGACAATATTGTAGACTTACAGACTATCCTTTATATCACTTTAACTAATAAACATATGAACTTACAAACAGACAATATTTTTGGCCATTTTTTGGTCTCCTGCCCTTGTTTTCGGTAACAATTATAAATCATAATTTTAAAAATAATCCCTTTTACAGTGGACAGACAAATGAAACAGACTCTAAGGATATTTTTTATTTATTTTAAGTTATTGCACCCACAGCCTTATTGCTTGATGACAAAATAATTGACATTCCTAACCAACAACACTAATTTGAACAAATCTACTATATCACTTTTACAAATCTACTTTTTATGAAAAATTACTAGATTTTTCTTTATTTTAAATGACCACTATAAGACTGAAATATAAAAATATGACAAAACACTTTTTTCAAGACATGAATATGATTTAACTATTGCTTTTATTTAAGGCCATATTAATTTTTCTCTTGGTGGAGTTCCATATTTGTCAATGTTAAATAATATTTATACTGACCAACCTAAAACTATTGAACTACTTTGAAGATTACAGAAGAAGGAATTGTGAATCTTAAGACTGTTTCGAGTAACAGAAATGAAAAAAAAATCTGCAATGAAATATAACATAATTAAAAATATTTAACAACAAAGTAAAATATTGATATACAAGGCTTCGGAACTTCAGGTTAAGAATATTGACATAGATAAAACATATACACTTTAAATTAAATAGCATTTAAAGTAATTTTAAGCAATTTAACATAAACAAATATGGATATTCCCTGAATAAGACGATTTTAAATATCAGTAGATTCTATAACAGCTTGGTCAATAGCTTGCATTAAATGATCCTTATACAATGTATGCTTCTCCCCATGAGTAACTTTGATTATCTTTTCAGCACATTTGAATTGGTGCAATGCCCCTGCTAGGTCCATTTTGTACAACAATATTTTTCCATATTTCATATGTAGTAGACCAACTAATGGATGGTAGTTGCCATAGTAAAATCTGAAATGATTGTTAAAACAGTATTTTTATATTGATAAGAAACGAACACAAAAAAATTACTGAAAGAAGTATCTAATGTCTTTCAACGCATCAGCCAGCAAATTACAGTAGACAGAATGCAATATCAAGACTGTTCTCCACTTTCCATCCGAATTTCGGAATGCGTGTTGGGCGGCGGAATTCAAAGCTGTTAACGGCCACATTATCTGTGTACACACAGTTTTTAAGCGCGTAGAGCACATTTTTAGATCTTTATTCACCATATAGCGGTATACGGAGACAGAATCAAATGTTATGACTCTCCCTTCTTTCTTCTCGATTTCTACTAAAATTAAAGACTGTGTGTTATTGTGCAAAACTTAACGCTATAGAGCCCCACATTAAAATGAATGAATGTAAAATTACCTAAAGCAAGGTAAAATTATCTCCGCGTATATCTGAAGTATGGCCTTACCTTTCGTTCTCAAATTTCCACTCGAAATTAAGAATACATGTTGAGAGAATGAATGAATGGTAAAAGGCAAAGATGAATAAATAGTACCAACCTAAAGCAGGGTAACAATCTCTCCGCGTACTCGCACGCGTGTTCCCACAGCTGCACCTGTATGAGCGCGTCGAACGCGTTGTCTAACGTCTGAGCGTATAATACGTTTAGGGGATGGAGAACCCCCTCTTGTTTCTCTAGACAGAACTTGCATATGTCTACATCTGATTTTCGTGTAGATGAAAATTATAGTATTTTTGCAGTTATAACCTTTTTTTAAAGTGTTTTTCCACACTTAGGAAAGAAAAATATTTATTTAGAAAACATAAAAATATAATATTTAGCGGGATTTGAATCTGCAACGTTCAAAATTTATACACATTTTCTAAATGAGGATAATGGTTTTTTTAGCTCCACGCTGTATCCCAGAGCTGAGTTGGGTTGGTGTTGAGTGTGCTCTCGCCGTTGCTTGCCATGTTACCAGAACAATCAAATAAAAATATGCTTTTTCATGTAAATCTATATTCTGTATTAATTAAAGTAGGTAGGAAAGAATTTTTATAACACTACCCTACTTAATACACTATGTTCTTTACTTTCAGCCGATTTTAGTATCTTTATACATTGAATAATGTGTACCCAGATTGAAGTTTTCTTTTCAACTTTACACTATGTCCTGTAGATAGGGATGAAACTTAGCTAACTCAGCAACAAAATGTATTGCGTATACAATAGAAAGGCGTGAACGTTTGTGGAGCAGCGACACAGCTCCCGAATGTAAACATGCTTGTTGGTTTAATTCTATTCTATTCGTGGAAACGAATTATTTTCATTTCTCTCTACTCTGGTAACAGGATAAAGGTCATCATTGAGTTCCGCAACACGCAATACCTCAAGCATTGGAGTTCCGTGGGAAGTGAATCTTAACTAGGTTCCCCCTGCATATGCGTGATACCGCTCAAACCAACAAGGAAAATAAGTTTTTATAGAAAAAAAAGGATACAAGCAAAAGAAGACTCCTTCATGTTAGACAAATGCAATTCACTAAACTCCATGCTTTTGATAAAATTCTCGACATTTTCTTCAGGATATTTGGTCCCGCATTCAGTGCATCTTGTGACATCCTTTAAAACGCCATTTTCTTTGCAAATGTCGCCATTTTGATCATCGCCATTAGTTTCTCCCACTCTAGGTTCTGGTTTCTTAACTAATACTAAATTTTCTTTCCAACTTATATTTATAGGATTATCACATTTAGCATTGAGACATTTTGCTGCATGCTCATATTTTAAATGATTTTCATCTGAAACAAATGTATAATATATTATTAAAATAAAACTAAAGAAATTGGATAAATAAAACACTCTTATGACAGTTAGGCTGGGTGTGATCACTCATAATGGTTGTGGGTTCAATCCACACTCGTGGAAATGATTATGTCTAAATTATTATTTACACATATTACAAATGAGTGATGGGTTAATTTATTAAATGCTATTCAACGTTTTTAATATCAAATAATATTAGAATATTTTAATGCTATAAAAGTTACGTTTCAATTTTAAAAAAAAACAAAGTAATTAAACTGTAGTAAATAGTGTTCATACATTTTACCTATGTGAAGTACTGTTTGTTTAACACTACATATAAAAAAATTACAAGAGTAGGACCCGTGCCTTTCATATCTCTATAAACGCCGTAGCTTTTTATTTAGATATTATACTTTCATATTTTGGCATAACTAAACTACTTTTGTATACGAAACATTAAAATTTTCTTATTGTATATAATGCGTTTTTTAAATTATATTATTTCCTTCAAAATATATTTTAGGTTTCCGCTGTGTCCCAGGGTGGGTAGTAATTTGGTAACCTAGTGTTCACTTTACATACATTCAAATTGTATATGGTGCACGTTCTGTTGACAATCTAGTGACAAGATATTCCGTTCTCCGCCCAATTCCTAAACATTGCGTGTAAAGTAACGCAGCGTTATGTCTTGCTGGGACAGCTCAAATAATTCATTACTCTTAGGGGGACCGTAGATAATTCGTTCTATTTCAATAGAAATCGAACCCACAACCCGTCGCGTTTACAGCCAGCCTCGAAATCTATAATACTATCCACATTTAAAGCATTTACCCAAGCACCTGTCACACTGGCACAGAAAGTAGTAATTCTCTTTTAACTCCATTTGCCTCTCGTACGGCGTCTTCATTAAGTCTATGTAGGATATCCTTATCTGAAAGAATAGAAAAATGGTGCTTTTGAATAACTCAAAATTAAAATCATTCTTTTTGGTTCTACTATATTCTGAAATGTCACTTATAATACTACTATTTCTTAATAATGGACATAATAAATCTATGTATGGACATAATCAGGTTTTGATTATGCATTATAACAGAAGTATTACCTCTTTACTGTCCAACCAAAGCCGATAAAAAGGATTAGTTCAAATATCTGAACCAATCCTTACTGTACTTAATAAACTTAATGTACTTTATAATTAAATATATGAAGTTCATATCCTTGTATGTCTATGTATGTTTGTGTGTTTAATGTTCATAGATATATTGTATGTATCAAGTAAAATCATTAAAAAAATCACCTGTTTCCAGTCCAAGCAAGGCATATCTTTTATAGCTCTAATATTAATAGTTTTCCCATCAAATGTAGCGACCGCATTGGGCTCACAACTGTGGTCTATGATGGAGGCACCTACATAAATACCTGAACCTATAGAGTTCATATCCATGTCTAAAATTGTGAAACTGTTTATTATCATCTGTAATTGACAAAGATTATTTTATGTGAATATATTTTTGTGGTAATTGTTGTTTCTTCAGCACTGAGTTAGTTACACTAGTTTCTCTCTGCCTACCCTGCTGTTTGCTGTTTACAGTGTGATAGCTTTCTTCATTCCCTCACGAAATCTCAGAAACTACATGTGCTAGGCTCAAATTTTGCATAGGAGTTACTTATAGGACGTAGGTGCTCGCTAAGACGGGAATTTGCAATATTCGATTTCTAAGGGGTTGTTTTTGGGGTCGAAAGTTTGTATGAAACTTCGTTACTACAAATGCTAGGAGTCTCAAATTTTGCATAGACGTCACTAGGACGTAGTCATGGAGACAGAAATTAATAATAACAGTTCACGCGGGTGAGACCGCGAGCGGGCCGCTAGTAAAATATAAATTTACAAGTAGCAATTGGGTCCTGGAGCACCAAAGCTGATTACTAGCAAAAGAGTTATATTTTGTTTAAAGTTCTTTTAAAAAATAAATATACAATGTTGATATCACTAGAAATTATAATATACAACATTTCAGTTTATACTGAATGATTCAATAAAAAAATTTATTCTTACTAAAAAGACAGTCGTGGCGCAGTGGCACAGCGTGCGACTGTAAATGGGAGGGATGCGGAATACACCGTGAAACTAAAATACCCACAAAAAGAACTACCAGGTTTTTTATTATAGATAATTGAAGAAAAGAACGCTATTATCATATAATAAAAAAAATTAATTAAAACTAAAAATATAATTTGTTAGTTACATTAATATAATACTTACCCTTCCATATATACCCATAAGTTCAACGGTATTTGGTAACGACAGATCTTTTAGAAATTCAAACAACACTACACATAATGAAGTAAAATGATCCATTCTCTTTTTATCTGCTTTTAAATCGGAATAATCTAGAAATAAATTATTAGTAAGTTAATTGGAAAAGAAGAAATTGAAAAGTTATGAAAATAATGTATATTTTAACTTAAAATCATTTATTTTAATATTTTTAGTAAGACTTGTATTATCTGTTTAATGTATTTGAAATGCTGTTATAAAATTAAAATAATACTTTACTTGGATAGAAATAAATAATGTAATATGTATGACATACAAATACAAATTAGGTGAATTTTAAATTTTAATGAGTAAAATGAAAAAGTATATTATGATTAAAAAAAACTTTTTTAATTACATCTATTAATAAAAATAAAATTTATCTTACGTGACATTAAATCTTTCCACATTCTAAATGAAGTTGCAGAGTAAAATGCTTTGTAAGTGGCACCATCGCCTCTTTGTATTCTATTTATTATTTTAGCTAGCATACGAGCTGCATCAGGTATTATTTTTGGAGATACCCTTTTTAAATTAGCACACTCCCACTGAAAATTATGAATGTATAAATATTAACTATATTTCTTTAAGTTTTAATAGGTTTGAGGCCGTTATGGCTACAAGTCTTCTTCTTCCTCCTGGCATTAATCCCGGCTATTGCCAGGGTCTGCCCTACTACTCAACCTACTCCACTTTGCACGGTCTTTTGCATCCTCGGTGGTTAGACCATTGGCTCTCATGTCCTGCATCACGACATCCAGCCAGCGCTTCCTTGGGCGTCCAGGAGGTCTCACTCCAGGAA
>DWNA01000726.1:0-19621 GCA_018249835.1 Heliconius besckei | reverse complement strand
CTTTGATCTATTGTCTAAATACTAAATGTTAAAGCAAATTTGCCAAAATACAACAGTGAAAGCTGTATTTATATCGGTTAAGCCGTTTCTGAGATAAGCGTTAAAAAATATATTAAGTATTAAAAAGTATAAACTGTAAAAAAATATAGTAATCTAAGGCATGATTATTTAGTATTTCTGATTATGATGTTTGTATGGTATTTAAAGAATACAATTATTTGGAAATAATTTAAGATAAAGGAAAAGGATTTCAATTGAAATTATAAACAGTTTATTTATATTTTTCTATGATTTCCTATAGCCTATAGATTATATTATGTAAAACACATTGAAAAAAAAATTCTGTATAAACGCTCGAAGAATAAAATCAACTAATCAGCGCTAGTACGCACTTGCCTTATATAATTAATATTTTTCGGTTCTGATAATTGCAATAACAGAGGAGAGGAGTGCCATTTTAGAATCTTATAAATCCAGTGATAAGATATGAATTCGCGCTACACGCCGAGGCATGCGCGGGACCGCGGGCTTCAATGAACCTATTTTGTATTTCTCTTCGCGGCAAAACGGCCATTCGTGAATTTAGTTTCGGTCTAACGCGCGGTCCGTGCGGTTGCGACTGTGCGCCCTCTGTCTCACTCCGGCTGAAACTCGACTAATATCCGATCCGATGTGCATTTATTGATAATTATATTAAATTTATAACACAAAATGTGCAAAACTAAATGTTTGCTCGCAATCGTAGCCATATCTATCAATCTAGTTCATTCGTGGGGTAAGTACTGAGTACCGCAGAAATCAGCTGATGTACGAATATTTATTTAACACGTGCGTTTTTTCTCGATGTTACGCAACGAGGTTTAAAGTCTGTATGGTTATCCTTGTGGAAGTACAGTGTGTGGATAGTTTTGATTTTAAAAGATAAGTGCAAGCCGAAATGTCGATAAGGCGGTTATTCGTTTGGCGCCACGACACCACGCCGAGGGGGCCGCGAGTCACGTAGGCCACTTCGAGCGGGCCAGTGGCAACCCGCTCGAATTGAGGAGGCGGAGAAATTTTACTAGCCGCAACCGCACAAAACGCAATGTAACACGGCCGGGTTATATTCCTGAAGAGTGGAAAAATGAAAAGCGCTTTGCGGCATTTCTTCACGGGGTCGATTTTTTTTAATATTTTATCTATATCTTAAATAAATATCACTATCTATTTCGAATAAGATACAAATAAACAACGTTGACAAAATATTACGGTATTAATTAACTTTTATAACCTTATCTTTGCTTGTTTTATGTAACGAACTTAACAAACATCGCAAATGATTGCTGTAATTTTTTCCTTCTTATTAATTTTAGAACGACGTTGGTAGAATTGAAACGGAATTTAATAATATTTTTAAAATATTTTATTAAAACTAAGTAAACTATATGTTATTGAAGTATGCCAAGGCGAATTAATATTTAACAAAACAGTGATATTTATATAAGTTACGTCCGCATTTTAATTAATTTTACCTGTTTTGCGGATATAAATAGGCTTTTTATTACATGTAAAACTAAAATTATATTTACCCTTAATAAAGATTGAGGAAGGCAGTAGTTAGTGTCGTAAAAAATAAGTTAATTATAGATATATGCTATATTATGGTTAAGTATAATTAACTGTGTAATTTAAATGAAATTTAGATCAAAAATTAATAATTTAAATTACGCATTATTAATACCTTAATTTCAATGGTTATATGAGTAGATACATTAATGTTTCTGTTTTATAACCAAATGAATAGTCACTATCTGTTATATACGTAAATCAAAAGTATAAATAAATAACATTGTATCACTATACATAATATGTTTAATATTATTTTTTTACGATCAAACTCTGATTGCTTAACATTCTTGTTCCTATATACAACAGAATATATCAAAAATAGTAAATAATAAAACACTATAATTTTTTTGAAATTTTTAAAAATATGCGTTTATGAAAAGACAAAAAAATTAAGTTCGTGATTGTAGTAATTTTAAAATTTAAATACGGTTTTATTACAACATAGATTATTAAGGAAATATTTATGACTTTAGTAGTAGGTAGATAAATCTAGAATAAAAGTAGTCGTTCATATAAATATATTATGTTTTCTTCTGATATCGGAGAAATAATTGTTTTTAAATAAATAAATTATTCTTATTTATTGTTACACATATATTAATGATAATATGAAAAGTACCTATTTATTTACGTTGCCTTTTATTATCTGTGGGGTTCAGATTAAGTTCAAGGAAATATATGTGTAGGTAGGTAGGATATCATTATTATTGAATAAATGTATTCAATTACAATAAAAATTTTGTTAAATATCATTCGATATTAATCAAAGTTGAAATGAAATTTATAAAACCTATTTTTCGTTGTTCGAAATTTCTATTGAATTAATAAAATATTAGGTCAATGGAGATAGAATAGAGAATGCAATATCAAATTAAAATAATTGTGGAATGTATAACAAAATGAAGCCATAAGTTTCACTTAACTCTTAAAGTAGTGGTAGCTGGATTTATTTTTGAAGAGCAATTATAAGACTACTATACAATTTTCTATATTCATGTATCATTTTAGTATTTACGATTTTATTTTACTTTCTATGAAGTAAGGTTAATAGTCACCCCGAGCGGGGATCAAACCCACAAGGCTTGATCCCCGCTGGGGGTAATGATGTTATTTCATTATTCTCATTTCCCCACACCGTTGGCGCGGCGTTGAGTCCCGCCACTCAACACGCAATGTGTAGAAAACTAAGGGAAAATGGGAAATAGAGTGTCGCGACGTTTCCTCTGTCTACCATGCTATGTAGAAAAATAAGTCATGTTCCTTTTTTTTATATTATTGAATATTTATGTTGAATACTCAACTTAACATATTTTAAAGTTAAATTTATAAAGGTACCAGTTTTACATAATATCCAAAATCAGTTTTTTACTAAAAACAGATAATAAATAACACATCAATTGAAATTAATCAAAATCAAAAATAGGTTAATTGAAATATGGGCGAGAGTAATCTAGATATTTCTATTTAATTGAAATACGATGACTTTAATCGACAATTGCCCAATAGTAACCTTTTATTGTAGTCGGGTAATGTAGGGCGGGGTCAGATTTGCTACTTTTTAGTTAAACCAGGTAAAGATTTAGAGTGATTGTTTAAATAATTTAACTACGAGTACTTATATGACGCCATCAGAGCAAAATTACAAAATGTATGACTAAATTTAAAGTAAATTTTACTTTTTTATACCTTGGATTTTTTTTAATATTTAGAGAGACTATTTTGAAGAATATCAGATACATCAGTGTTCAGATAAACATAATTGCTTAAAACCCACAAATCATGTGTTATCTATGTGACATCCTTATTTTTCAATAAATCCTTTATAATAGTATATTTTTTTAGGTAATCAGTATAATTTACTTAGTAATACTTTTACAAAAGCACCACTGTACGCCTGTAAACGGTTGTGGGTGATTTCCACTCGGGGGGGCTGAAGGCTGGAGGCAAAGCGCGACGTTGATTTCTAATACTCATCACGCAATGCCTCAAAAATCCGAATCCTGCCAATGGAAAGTGGGGAAAGGAAGTATCTAAATGGCGAACGGAGTGCCTTAACACTAGCTTCTCAGCTTCCCTTTCTTTGCCTATCCTGCAATTTTGCCTATCATCTATTAAATTTTAGCACTGCCCGTGAATAACTTGATGAATGTGGGTTCAATCTTGTTAACGAATTTACATATATTTTTCATTTAAATATTTATTTCGATTCCGGTAAGATAAAGTACTGCATTTATTTGCTTCACTGTGTAAATATACCTTTTATATAGACATTTTTTTTTCGAGTTCTTATTTTCTTCTCTTACTGTAGTCACTGGCTTACATTGGAATATTAAAATAAGAAAACAAAAACTGCAAATAAAATCTTTAAAAACTTGGTATATAATATTTACAAGGTTTTGTTTTATAGCTTTATAAGGAAATAAAATAAGTATAAAATTTTCAAAATTAAATGCCCTTCATCTCAACTAGTTGTGTAGGTGTAATGTTTAATAAAAAAATATTTTGAAAAATATAATTATATTCAAGGCTTATACTGTTACTTCCGTTTTGTTTAAATCTCTGAATACTGTTTTGTTTATCTTAGTGTTTTTTTATATAAGAAATTGACGACTTAAATGTCACCCGTTAAAATTAAAAATTAATAGTGATAATACACGAGCATGTTGTCCTCTTTTCGCTTCTCTTGCGTTTACTAAAATTTACATCAAAATCACTAATCTGTTTTTGTAATAGAAACTAGAAAGATATGTTTCTGAGGGCTGGCTTGACAAAGTTAAATTCAAATGGGCAATATTTAACAGTATGTTAGTATTAAATTCTCTTACCTTCCCCAAACAATGCGGAAATTGATAATAGTAGATTATACGTTTTTAGATTAACATTAAATTATACATTTATCTAAGATTTATAAATAAATACGATAGCATATCATAATCAGATACAAAATTATACTGCGATTTATGAATAATACAAATCTGGTAAATTCTAGTCACTTTACAGAAATGATAAATATGAATGAAAAATATATAGGAATGATCAAAAAATGAAAAAAATTGTAATTGTAATTAACGTACTAATAATATTCAATGTTTTGTATTTATAAATTTTAAACATTTGCAAGTTATTTTTCAATAATCACAATTTACAATTAAATTAGTGTTCTTGACCACAAATTATAATAATGCGTTATAAATCAGGCAGAACCGAAGTCCTAAGGTTACATCGTACGCAGTAAAGGTCAATATTGTATTAGTTGCAAACCTAAAACCTTTTAAGATGAAAATTAAATAAGATTTGCAAAAATGTATATTGTATTCTTTAAAATTTGTTTTTTTTTTACCTACTTTATTTATGTGCTATGGTAGCGCAGTCGATGACTTAGTGGGGAAAAGTGTCATTTGTGGTATAGACGTTCACCCGTTCTTATTAAATAGTGGTATGTCAGCAGTCGAGGGTACTCAGGGTTTGAATGGTATTAAAAATTGGAGAACAGAATGTGTTTCTCTCTATGTACAATAGCGCTGATGTCTCGTGGCTCCTGGAAGTAAGACTTTCTGAACGTGTACTGTGTATTGAGAATAAATTAAAAATTAGTAAGTAAAAAATCCTAAAATTAATCTGCGTATTCATCTACAGCTAACTTCAGTGCGGCTTACCGGCCGTACCTTATAATACCTACCCTACAAATACGAGAAATTATGCATTGATCATGCCATTATAACTTTTAAGGAAACTATATTGTCATTTTTTTTTAATTAACACAGCAATAGCAATATAAACATACATACTTATATAATCTATATATATAAAATCGAAAGGTCACTCACTCTTCACGAAATCTCAGAAACTACATGTGCTAGAATTCTGAAATTTTGCATAGGGGTTATTTATAGGACGTAGGTGCTCGCTAAGAGTTCACGCAGGCGAAGCCGCGGGCGGGCCGCTAGTATTTTCATATATATTTCCATTTACGGTATACACGCTAACATAATTCACGGATAATCCATAAAGTAGTAGAGCGTCACGCCCTTGCGCCCTCGATACTAACAGTTCCGATAAGATACAAAAAACAAATAAGTGTTTGTATGTTAATGTAATTTAGCACGTATGATGAAAATAAATATGAACATGACTTTCATTTAGCAAATTTAATTTTAAGTTATACGTATTTTTAATTATTATTCAGTATATATTTTTTTTGGTTTATTTTTAACATTTACTTACCAGTAACAATTACTTTTTTACCTATTATATAACAGTTTCTTTTTAACTTTTATACGTTACATATTAAATAGAAAAAAGATAAATATGAAATAAACAAATGTATATAGTTACTAAAACAGAAAGGATATCTTTTAAATGATAGCATATTTATTAAAATCTTTTTTTTACCGACTTCTGTAAGAAAAGGAGGTTATCAATTCGACTGTATTTTTCATAGATATTTATCGCGTACAGTTATTATTATTTACTGCTATTATAAAACTTTTTATAATGACTACAATCCGTCGTGACTACTATAAAATGTTCAAAGATCGGGTGTAAAACGTATTATAATTAACAGTATATACGATATAAATATATTGCTATCAGTTATATATTTTCTTTCATATAAAAGTACTTTTTTCTAAGAGCATTTCTATTTTTTATAAGGGCAATAAACATATATCTTCAACTTTATGGTGATAAATTATTAAAAGAATAGTAAGGGTTTTTTGTACTTAATAAATACAAACTGCATACTAAAAGCCTAGCTTGTATTACTAAAACTTATAAAAAATTACACCATTTGCTGTTTGTTAAAAAACACAAATATAAGTATTTCATTGTCAATGTAGTTTATTAAATTGTAGTCATTCTGTTTTTAATGTTATCGTAGTTCGCTTTAATCTTCAAATATCAAACTGATAGTTACGCATTTGTGAATCAAATTTGAATTCATTTATTGATAGCCATTTTCGATTTAAATTTAAAGTTTGACGACTTTAACGGTTCTAGAAAAATTGTCTTTGACCTAATTTTACCCGAGTTAGCTATAAAATATTTATTTTGTTTAGTTTTGCACTTTTGAATCAAGCATAAAAGTAACACCTAGCAATATTACTTTGCACTCTACACTTTCCTAACATAAGCTTAGCGAAACTAAAAACTTTTTTATTCAATATTAGCTTATTTCGGATTTGAACCCCCATATATCACGAATCAAAAGAAAACAAACTTAACTGAGTAGTATTATAAGCTAACATACTATTTTTATCAAATCATTAACACTGCGTTTGTAGACGTTTCACAATGATATATGAACTAGAAGCCTTTGAAATATGATGCCAGTATATGTAGTACCTATGTACTCGATGAAGCCTTGAGTCACGTACGCCACTTTCGTTAGGATATAGTTCAGGAGAAGCTGAAGAAATATTATTTATATATGTATATTTAATATTTTAGTATTCGAAGTAAACAGCTAATGTAATAAATATGTGTATTTATTTATGTAAAATAAAAAAGATAGAATATTCTTTATCTACATCAAAATAAAAAAAAACGTATAGATAATAAATGAAAATGAAAGTTTTACTATTTGTATTTGTAAAGAAAATAAAATATTAAAATATATTTTGCTTAAGATAAGTGCGGTTTATCTGTTTTGCATATATAATATGTTTATTATGTAAAAAAAGCGGTATCTATTCATTTTTCCCCACACGTAAGTTATATTAAGTATTCAATCTTCCCGATACAGTTTTCCAAATCACATATTTTTTCGCTTTTCGTAACTTTTATCCGCAAATGAAATGATCATTTTCCTGTACAAAAAAAATATGACTCAATTTCACGTGTTTCTAGATTTTGAAAACAGGCTAAATTTGAAATGTAAAAAGCTTATAATCAAATTTATCTAAAAACAAAATTTTAGTAAAATATATTTTAATAAAGTTGGTTAGCTCTTAGACTACAAGATACTTAAGTCAATAGATGGGTAATGTAGCTTGCGTAGACGTTCTCAATGAGCCGAAAAACAGACTTGACTTACGAATGGCGTCTCTTATTTATTTATTTATTTATTTATTTATTTATTAATAATTACGCATTTATTAGTTGCAGGTTAATTTTCTCTACATTATGTAATCCAAATTCTATATTTATGAAACACTAAGCGTCTATAAAGTTACTGTGCTAATGTTTATAAAAGCTTAGCATAAGCTAGAGAGACAGTGACAAATAATTTTCTATGTATATTTACTCGACTGTGCAACGCAAAGGAGAGTAATGTATTATCGTGGTGGTAATTGGCGTTACTAAGATAAAAAATCATAAGCATTCTTTTAATTATAAATCGAAGCCAAAATCTCAAAAAAATATGTAGGTATATATAAGTATAATTAATGTTATTATAGGACCCTCACCAGCTATGATCAATTTTCTGTATTGGCAGTTTACATGTTGGGTTTCCAATATTTGAAGAACGAGCTATGCTAACTAATAATGTCCACTGTTCAAATATCGGAAAATAAGATGGGAAATATGTATGATTTTTTCTTGAAATACATGTATATCTAATAATAAAATATTAATTTTCTGTATAATTTGTAAGATACATTCCTGCAAACATCAAAAATAAAATATGCAGGTTTCTTCATTTCAAATCTTTAGAAATACAAGTTTAATAGATTTTTGTTTATATGACTGTGCCTGGAAATAATCAACTTTGAAAAACTGACTTTATAGTATTATAATCGTATTGTATATCCACCATTCACAGTTAAATAACCTAACCTTCAATATTAATGTTTGTAAAGTAAGTCTAATAAAGCAAAAAGTTCTAGCAAAAGGCAGTACGGATAAGCTTATAAAGAAACCCTTTATTTACGTTTATATTTCCATTTCTTCGCTTTGGTGTTGAGGCAAAGCGCGGTGTTGAGTTCTGCCACTCAACACGCAATGCCAAAATTCCAAAATTTGGCAGAAATTGTTCTTTAGGTAGATCTTCCCCAAGCTTCTTATTGTTATTATTATGAAATACCTATTACCTATATTAATGTACACTTATATTTTACATAGCTTGATGAATAATAAATATAAATAATTAATCGATATTTTTCCTTAGGCTGAGACGATGAAATTATCCTCGACCGGAAAATTGACATAGAAATCACCATCTGAAATACTTAGGCATTTGTCTTTATTTTTTTATATCCATTTATAATTACCTTATTTAAATGCTTCATTGTTTCATAATTGTTAATGATAGTCTATGGAATAGTAAATATCTTATTTCAAAACGTTTCTTTGCGTTGCAAGATAATCTGGAAAATGATTGGAATGTTAAGCCTAAAGTGAAAAAAGCAATTTTATCTGATTCTATAATGAAATAAAAATTTGGGGAAAAGTTTGATTATATTTTTTTATATATAAGTCGATAGTCGATCGATATCGACTGGGCAATAATAAATTTGTTTAGACATACAAAAAACATTATATATTAAAATGTAATGAGTGTATTAAACAACGACTTTGTTCATATGTGAATAAATACAATGCATTTTTTTCTTTCACTTTAATAAATTATACAAAAAATATATATATTTAAACACGTCAAAAGGGATAAGGGATACGCCGTGCTTCTAGAAACTTCAAACTTTTTACATCTACACTTATCTACGTACACTCACACTAACACAAAGCACAGCTAACGCCTCGCGCACTATACAAATATGCTAACGTTTAAAGCGTGTCTGGCTTTGATAAACGGAATAGTAAAACACCCTTAATTATTAACATTTACATGTAATAATTCTACAAAGGAAACAACAACAAAACAATACTCATTAAAATTTCTCAAGAATTATTTTCTTAACCAGTAATTGCAAATTATAATGAAAATAATAAACATAGTGATTAAAATTATTTTATTATTATTAAAGTTGAGATAGGTTGATCTGATTTACGACAGGTCTCGACGGTCGTGTTTATACGTTACAATGTATACGGGTAATGACTTTTTTCAATTCGTCATAAGAACACTATTAGATAATTATATGGGAAGGAATTTATACTTGACAGTTTAAAATAGTTCATATATAACAATAAATTTGATTTAATAACAATCATTAATATTATATATTGGCTCCACTAGAAAATAGAGAATAGTAGTGTCTTGACACTGTAATTATAAGTTTTCTGTCGTTGTCTGCATTTTTATTTTTATTAGAGGCGTGTCCTCTTTCTCCTTCACGCGTAAATAATACGCGTTGCCATAGCAACGTGTATGTCACTTCATAAATACAATAGTGTATATTTACATTGTAAAATGCATAGTAGTGTGTGTAATTTATTTATTGTTTTAATGTACTTTATAAGCGTTATTATTGAAAAATATTCCACTTCTCCTATATAAAAACTATGAATGTGCCAAATTTCATAATCCTGCGTGCACGCAATTTTCGTAAAAAGGGGTCCAAAGCTTTTGCTTCACCTATTAATAATATGATATGACTCAGGTAAGAAATACCATAGTTTTACCAATTCTGTGAACTTGACGTCTTAAAATAATCTTATGTTAATTTTTGTATCAAATGTTTTACAAATAGCCCATAGTGTTACAGTCGACGCGCGCGCCTCTACGTCACCTAAACGTAAACAACGTGTCGGTATTCGCCGTATAATTACGTAGTCGCGTGGAGTGTTTCCAGTCTTGTGACTTTACAAAGACATTTGTAAAGATATCAAAAATAAATATTATTTTTAAAATATCTTTCTGTTAATTAAACTTCGAAATCCTATATAAAAACGAAAATATTCAAATAAGAAGATACAAATATTCAGTCATTATATTATTCTTCGAAGCGTGGATATTTCGAGTAATTGCAAAACAAACATCCAGATTGTTAATTTAAACTTCGGCTACTATGGCTCCGAGTCCAAATAAAAGTATCGTCTACTGAGAATCGGTGGGCACGAGTTCGATTAATTCTAAAAGTTATTCAAGCCCAACGCTCGTCAACTGTTGATTTGTGACAGCGAATGTATTAAAATATTTGACCTCCGTTAGGATTTGACCCGTGTGATGAAGGAACGGTATGACGTCGGTCCGTTGCCACGCCAAGTAGGAATATTATCAATAAATCTAGACACACAGAGCGACGTTGTTTATTGAAAGAATTGTTTGTTATACTTACATCATACAATTTTGATAAGTAACTTTAGTAAGTAACCTTTCTAAGCGATATGTTGGATATTTTCTAATATTTTTGCAAACTACCTACTTTTGAAATAATAAGACTTATGGCTTTTCCTATTTTTTGTCTTTCGTTTAGGAAAAATCGATGAAAACAGAATAATTAGCAAATTTTATTTTATAATACTTTGGTATAGAAAGTATAGAAGTATTTGGTATAGAAGTATTATAAAATACAATTTGAGGACGGTTGTGCATAGTTTGGGCATAGTTTGTTACTTACATTCCGACTCGAGGAAATTAAATATTCTTCGCTCTGTTGTGGAGCCAAAGCGTAACGTTAAGTTACGCCACTCAACACGCAATGCCTCCAGAATTCGGAGAAAGTGGGAGCGGAGTGTTTTAACACGTATCCTTCTGCATACCCTGCTACGTGCGGGATACAGCGTGAAGCGCAAGCATAGTGGAAATAGTATATAATTATATTTATAACAATCTGACAGATCATTTACCGCCAATTATTATGTAACAGTGGTTGTTGTAAGAGCGACATCACGCGACCTATACAATGCATCGCTGCCAAAAATGTATCAATGACTAAAATATTTATAATGTTCATTGAAGTTATATAACTTGTTTATAAATAGTTAAGTCGAAAAGTCTGGCTAGTCGTCTATGTATAAACAAATATTGTAGATCTTAACCTGGGTCTAAATCCAGTCTAAACTGAACTTAAAAATATACCGATAATAAATATCTATTGACCAAATTCTCAGAAGATAAAAAAAAATGTTTTTTCTGAAACAACTTATATGTATACTGATTTGCATTCTGTACTAAATGAAATAATAGGAAAGGTAGATTTTGTATTTTATTCCAAATTTTTATACGTTTTCTAAAAAGAGTATACCAATAATGCTAGTTGTGTACGAAGATTAAATGTAAAAACTATTGTTTCAGACATCGCAATCACCAGCGGGGACCAATTAGAATTCTATACAAATCAAACAAAAACCAGCAATGAAGGCATCAGGTTTAGAGAACTTACAGCGCTCGCGTACGACGCTGTGCATAATATGCTGCTATTCGTAGACAAACAAAACGACAATGCTTCAATATTTAGCTACAACTTGCTAACTAAGAAATACCAACCCCTAGTAGGCAGGAAGTCCTATGAAAATATTCAAGGTTTAGCTTTTGATCCTGTAACTGGCAAGATGTTCTGGACAGACTCAAATGAAAGAAGCATATATTGGATAGCTTTATGGCCAAGATCAAAAAATAACATTTATGGCAATCTTTTAATGAAAATGGACGATGAGATACCTAGAGATATTGTTGTGGATAGCTGTAGAGGGTAAGTTTATATCGCCTAAGTTTTTAACCTAAATAAAATCGATATATTTGTTTAGACTAAATTGCACAGGATCTTAAAAATAAAACCGGATATGACCGTTTTAAAAGATTCTTGAAAATAATTTTACTATTAAGTGATTAATGTATTATTATCTTTACAGTTACATTTACTGGACCAATACAAACATTACTAAACCAACAATCGAGAGAGCGCGTTTCGATGGCAGTGAAAGGAAAATTATCGTTGACACTGATATCCACATGCCGGTCAGTATCGCAATCGATCAACGCACCAAACGCCTTTACTGGGCAGACGACAAAGAAGGCATCCACTACTCCATAGAAACATCTGATTTAGATGGTAAAGATAGAAAGAAATTAATAGTTGGGACATACCATCAGCCTAATTCCTTAACAGTTTCAAAGGATGACATTTACTGGGTAGATTGGGGCTTCAAATCAGTGTGGAAGTTATCGAAAAACTCGCAAGCTCCCACGGAACCCGAAGAACTTATTGGTTTTTCCAACGAAGCGCCTTTCGGGATTGTGGCAAATTACCAAATTTCTGACCAAACAACCGGTGTTTCTGAATGTAGAGCTTTAGCGGAATTGTCAGATAATAAAACAGTACTTACTGATTCGATTAACATACCTAAAGATGTGGGCTTGTTTTGCCTACACGGTGTCAAGACGGGTATGTCGGCGTGCAAGTGTTCCCCCGGCTACATTGGCGACCGGTGCGAGATATCTGTATGCCAAAATTTCTGTTTAAATGGCGACTGCGTAGCCACGAATGAAGGTCAACCTAAATGCAAGTAAGTAGCGAAAATATTCAAAAACATATTGGGCTGTCGAGTTTAAGTTTAAACTGTTTTAATTAATTGTATTGTGTATGTTGATGATGTAATACAGAATTATGTTCCTTGTATGATTTACTTTTTTAAAATAAATCTTCAATACTAAAAACGTATATTTATTTTAGATGTAGGCGAGGTTTTACGGGAATAAGATGTGAGACGAATATTTGCTACGGTCATTGTTTGAACAATGGTGAATGTCTGTTGAGAGAGGAGAAACCTATGTGTAAATGTACTAACGACTTCGAAGGGGAGCGATGTGAAACTAAGAAAATTGATAAAATAGAAACAGTGCCAGCTGTAGAACAATGCAAGTAAGTGTTTTAGAAATTAATTTAAATTAATATCATTAATTTGTATCAAAGCAGTTTTTATTTTTATTTTATAAGGCAATTTTATAAATTTTTTCATAAACTTAATACTCATAGTATTTTTATATTATATAATTATAATTATATTATTTCTAACAAAATATACCAAAAGCCAATTTACTGTGTTTTTATAAACTCTAACCATATGCTAACATGTGAATATTTTTTTTTCACAGTTGTACAAAAGAAAATATTTCAAAAAGCATATTACAAGAATCAAAAGATGTATACATTGACGAAAATTGTTATACAGGGTGGGATTCAATTAGAGATCCCATTTTAATGGTGTTAGGAGTGTTGTGTGGACTACTTTGTTTAATCTGTGCTATGCTTATCACCAAGATAATGCATTTGAAGAGACGGCCAAGGTCAGTTGTTATTTTATTTACTCGTATATTATCTGTTTATATTGATTTATTTTATTTTTTATCTGATTTATGTGTGTGCATTTTGTGTATTGTATATGTATTTGTATTTGTGTGGATGGGTATGTGGGAAAGCTAACAACCTTTTTTATTGATTTTTTAGATATTTTCTTAACATTCCATATTTTTTAATTTACTTGAAGTTGTTATTCCCAAATGGAAGTTAAGAATTTTAATTTCTTTTCTTTTTCCAATTACTAGATTAGTCATGGCATAATTTGTTTCATTAACTGTTAATACTGTTTATGAATTGCTTACATTGTAGTCACCATTAAATAATCTTATTTATTATTTTACAATGGAGTATCAAATGATCATTATTTACTAAAATAACAGTAACACAACATATTAAACAAATTCACCAAAACAAAATATTTATATATAGAGATACAGTGTAGTGATTTTTAGACAATATGTTCAAAATATTGTCTAAAAATTGGCAAATTTATATTTCTGTTAAAATAAAATAAAAAATCTCCAATTTCCACCTATTACATTTTTATTGGGTAAACCCAACCTTACAACTTTGTCTAATTTATATTAGAGATTTGAAGAATCATTACAACATGGCTCCTCCTTGTTGTTATATTGTAGTCAAATTATACAAAATCTGTAAAGAATCTTTAAAAAATTGTAATTCATAAGTATTGAAGCTTGTCTTATTCTAATGTATAAACTATATAAATGTGAAGTTTCATCTCAATCCGTTCAGTAGGTTTTGCGTGAAAGTGGAACAAACATCCATCCTCACAAATTTAACATTTATAATATTAGTAGGATATTCATTATCCCATCTTCATGTAACACTCACTTTGCAGGATTAAGAAGAGGATTATAGTGAACAAGAATGTAACCCCGCTGACGGCGCGACCGGACCAATGTGAGATCACTATAGAGAACTGCTGTAACATGAATATCTGTGAAACAGTAAGTTTTCATTCCTCTCACACTAAGACATACTGTCTTTGCATTTTTAATGCACTTTGATGGTTTCCGGCTCCACACACTCAAATTATTAGAATACAGTAATATGATAAATTCTCCTTAAATTCTTGACGAACATATTATTGTTATATTTTATCTGCAATATATCTTTTTTTGTATTAAATAATATATTTAAAGTATAATTGTCCGTGGCCGTACGTGTGGAAGGCGTGCGCGTATGTCCAACACACACATGAGCACGCTTTCCAAAAAATTTTCGTGTAGTATTCATTTTACATACTTATCTCTAGCGAGAGTTTTAAAAAAAAGCTATTCCCTTTTTATGTAAAAAGGTAACATATTAATATTTACAAATAAGTAAGAACTTATCTTCTATATATATAAAATCGAAAGGTCACTCACTCATCACGAAATCTCAGAAACTACAAATGCTAGGAATATGAAATTTTGCACAGGAGTTACTTATAGGACGTAGGTGCTCGCTAAGACGGGCATTTGTAATATTCGACTTCTAAGGGATTGTTTTTTGGTTTTTTAAACTTCGTTACTACATATGCAAGAAGTCTAAAATTTTCCATGGACGTCACTTATAGGACATAGGTACTCCTGGAGACAGACATTAATAATAACGTAATTCACGCAGGCGAAGCCGCAGGCGGGCCGCTAGTATATTATAATGTATTGATTTTATTGCACAGTGTATGTACTGACACAGTTTATCTATTGTTTTTGTTCGATTGTTTTGTTCAACTGATTGTTTGTGTTTACTTTGCTTGTATTTAAAAAAAACAAACAGTCGATGTTGATCATTTCTGGCACGCAGTGTCGATATTTTCATTTATCATATCATTTTGTTAGGAAATATTTTACATTCTTAAAATAGTTCCTAACAAAATAATCTATCGGAATTTGTACATTAATATTTATATTTTTTGTAATTTTATATGTAAAATGTATTTGCTTTAGAAAAATATTTTTTTTTATCGGCCACAATTGAAGCAATAATATTATTTCATATATTTTCGCATATTGCAACCTTGTGTATTAATAAAAAGAAGTGAATGATGGTCTGTCTGTACATTCTGCTAATAATAATTATATGCTTACTGCTATACGCAATAATAATATTCTAATTTTAACTTTGAATATTTAAACTTTTTTAATCGTGTTTTATTAATTTAAATGTTTTCAATTATTGTTACGCAAACTAATTACTGAATAATCGCCAGCCTCGTTGTAGCAAATTGCACGATTTTCTACACAGATAGTTAGTTATAGCGGGCGTGGTCCGATATAAATGAATTCTAGTTTTCAATTAAAAATGGCTTTCACAAGTAAATCATGAATAATTCACGTAAACCAGATCAACGGGTCAAGTGCAAGACTTTTGTAATACGATTATGTCTGTTTTTTTTTTCAATCCAATTGACCTCAAATATAATATAATAAATTACATTTATAAAATACTAGAGGACGCTCGCAGCTTCGCTTGCGTATTTAAGGGTGAATTCTAATAACCCATGAAACATGTGTTCAATGAAATATTTTTAAGTCAAAATTTCAAATTTTATAAAAATCGGTGGCGATTTAAGAATTTTCCCATACAAACTTTCAACACCTTATTTGCACCTTTAGGGGGTGAATTCTAGAAAACCATGAAACATGTGTTTAATTATATACGTTTAAGATTCTGAATTTCAAATTTTATAAAAATTGGTGATGATTTAAAAAAACCTATACAAACTTTCAACCCCTTATTTGCACCTAGAGGGGAGGAATTCTAGAAAACGATGAAACACGTGTTCAATTCAATACTTTTAAAAATCTAAATTTCAAATTTTATAAAAATCGGTGCCGATTTAAATTTTTTTCCATACAAACTTTGAACCCCTTTTTCACCCCTTTAAGGTTAAAATTTTTCAAAATCCCTTCTTAGTGGATGTCCAGATTACGAAAGTAAACATCTGTCCAAATTTCACGTTTCAACTACCAGCGGTTACGGCTGTGCGTGCGTCTTACCTCAGTCAGTGAGGACAAGTCCTTTTATATATATAGATTATAAAATATTAGTATACAAATAAATAAATAGCAGGTACTTAGTTTTTCAGTTAAATTGGAAATATTTGTTGTGAAATCGGCGGCGTCGAGTTCCACTGTCCAATATTCTGCTTGCAATACGCAATGCCTCGAAAATTAGGCGGTGCGTAGGCAACGTGGTTTTGAGTGTTTTGACTACCGTCCCTCTGTCTACCCTGCTATATGCTGGACCCCGCGGGAACCTATGTTTACGGAACGCACTCAGTAATGCTACAAAAATATATAATATCAATCAATTTTATCACAGTCATTTTATTTTGTCATAAAGAGAATCAAATTATCTGAAGATTAGCTGAAGATTTATTGCGTGTTTCAGATTTTGGACCGTCTGTTGTTCTATTGATTTATTGATAGCCCTTTTCTTTTTTAAATTTAATATTGCCCATTTAAAAACATTACGTTCTTTAAAGTGAAAAGATAAAACTTAAATTGAGTGATCTATAAAATTAAAAATAATAATTTTCTTATTACAGCTGCTTAATGTTTTTGACATTGAGACATTGTTATTACCTTTGTTAAGGTCAAAAGACGGAACGTAATTTTTTAATCTTTTACGTGATCATGGAATTATATATAAGTGTTTAACACATTAGGGTTAAAATTAAAAAAAAAGTTTTTTTTTTTAATCTTGACGCATTGTGTACTAAACTAATTAGAGGTAACTCCGTTCTAATTTCTCGCCAAAACATGAAAACATACGTTCAATGTCAAATGGAAATGGAATTCTTCTTGATGGAATACTTTTGTTTTTAATACAATTATTTCACAACTCAGTACATATACTTCTATCAAGATATAAAACGACTTTCTAAAGGTAACTTATATAAAATTCAAATAACCTATTAATTTTGCGATTGCAAGTAGATATTATTTTTTTATTAAATTGCTAAATAAAACCGGAAATAATGTTACAACAAGTAGAATTAATAATTATATAACTAATATATGAGGAAAATCAATTAATCACACACATATCCTATGTTAGTTTTA
The DNA here is from genome assembly GCA_018249835.1 of Heliconius besckei. Taxonomy (NCBI): domain Eukaryota; kingdom Metazoa; phylum Arthropoda; class Insecta; order Lepidoptera; family Nymphalidae; genus Heliconius; species Heliconius besckei. The sequence continues at coordinate 1,794 of DWNA01000726.1, read as the reverse complement.
CATCGTATATGTAAATTCTAGAACAATTCTTGAACTTAGGTAATGATTAAAGGTCACCAGTTTGCAAACAAATGTAATCTTGTAACTTAACTAATATCTGTTTACTTATATGTTTATTATTCTATCCTAGGGTTTTTCTTTGCTTAATTAAGTATATATATGTATAATAATGAAAGGCCTTATCAGACGGGCACAGGCTTATTAACTTTTAATTTCCCTTCTTACTTGTGACTTTAATAAGATTTTTCTTTACGTTTAAACTGATGTCCACATATAGCAGGAGTTTTGTAGGCATTTTATTTACAATAAAGGCATTACTTATCACACTTGTCTATAAATGGGAAAAACCAAAAAGCGAAATGACATTTCGCTGAATTCATTCTTCAATTCGTTTTAAAACAATTAAAAATAAACTATATACACAATTTACTTAATTTAGTAAAATATAAAAAAAGTAGTGTATGTTTTTATGAGATAGGATTCTTTTTTTTATCTATGTAGGAAATGCTTACTGTCATTTTCTTGTAACAGATAATAAATTGCTTGGAATTTTTTACACCTGTCGAGCTGTGTTGAACTTTTATGCGTTGGATACATTGTATATTTAATAAATATTATTTTTTATTCTTGTAGATATATTTATTTAAAGAGATTTATTTTATTGTATGCCATTGCCGTATTCATCACGTTGTTGCTTCCATTTATAGACATTACGCGTTGGATGACCGATTCCGACATCATTTTCCCTTATATACACTTTTTTTAATTATTGTAAATTGTAATATGTATTAAAAATTCACAGGCTATAAATAGATTTTTATGGAGGTAAAAAGGACATGTATTACGTAGTCGACGAGTTCATTGGTTTTTGCAAGGGCCATACAATAAAACATTTTTTTTGTAAATCAATTAATATATTTATTAGTAAATCCTTTTTCTTAAACAAACACGCGACGTGTCACTGTCTGTTTCATTATTTACAATAATCTTACTTTTCTTCATAGTATTTACTGGTATATATTTTATACACAAAAAATATAATAGTATTTAATATGGCTATAAATGGCTATTTAATATCAACAGGTAAATAGGCTAGAGAGAGCTGTGAATGAAGATTGCAACTTAATCGAGCACTAATCATCAGGTTTCACTTTACAAGAATACAGCTTACAGCATGAATGCCACGCTTGTATTGTACTATTTAGCAGCCAATATTAAAAAAATAACCATTAAAGATAAAACTACTTTTGAAAAATTAAATCTTGAATTTCTTTACTCTTTAATAGTCATTAGTGAAGGTTATTTTTTTTGTGGTAGTTAAATGTAATTATTATTGCACTAACTAACATGGCGGCTTCGTCTTGACAAAGACGTTAACAAAAACGTACATTAACAAACAAATATCTTGTAGGTACTTTTAGGCTATTTTACAGCTTTTAATTATACTTTGTTAAAGATTGTTAGGAAATTGTCTTAAGACAGGTTTAACAATTTCTACGCTATCACTAATATTAAAGAAATACAAAATGTAAGTATATTTAATAATAGCCTTCTATTTTTCTTTGTTACAGCCGTGTTTTGAACCGAGGAACGCGATACGACCTTCTCTAATGGACTCCAAATCTAGGAAGGAAGAAAAGAAAAACTTAATAGCCAATATGGAGCAAGATGATATATATTAAATTAAATAACAAATAGTATACGTAAGTATACTTTACTGGAGAGTCCAAAGGTCATTTGTGATATTTGAATTAGGGTGACAACCTTTTTGGTTTTTCACGGTTTTCTAGAAAG
>DWNA01000725.1:0-19642 GCA_018249835.1 Heliconius besckei | reverse complement strand
TAAACATGGCGGAATAAATTGCATGTCAAATTAATAATTATTTTAATATATTAATATATATCGACAATATTACAAATATAAGAAAAAAAAGTATCCTATGTTCATCCCGGTACCCTCATGTGTCTCTGTATGAGTATTTTATCACAATTAAATTAGCGGTTTGGGCCTGATCGCGCGCGCAGACAGACAGACAGACAGAGTTACTTCCGAATTTATAATATAGGTATGGATTTGGAAATTAAAATGTGAACATAACTATGATATCTAAATATTACATACGAGTACATACGAGTACATAAAGTCAAAAATTAAAATACAATACATACGTTTACAATATGCTGTAATTACTGTACTCTGCACATGATCTGCCTCTCGTTTCTCAGAACATAGCGGGGTACTCATCGAGCGATACGAGCGACCCCTACCCGTCCCGCTTCCGGTGGGTCGCACTCGCCACAAAGCCTCCTTGTTCCTATATCTTATCACTCTCACATTTTTGCGACCGACTAATGAGATCAATTTATAAGCAAATTACGTAATTGAACGTCCTTAGAGAATATCTGAAATATTATTATATATTTCCATAACTGTATAGGTATGTAAATATTCAAAAGATTTGCACTCAATATAATACTATCTCACATGCTTTATATCAGGTCAGTTATATATTTTAATTTTGACAGTTCCCAAATAAAATGTACCCAGTACTTACAGCTTAGACTCTTGGTACTCTACTTTTTCTTAAAATTTTTATTTTAGTTGCTAAATGTCTTGAAATGACATGAAACTTATTCCATACTTCACTTGAAATGAACTTTTGTAGAGAGATACAAATTGTTACTTTCGCAGTTGATATACCATGCAAACTAACTATGTATAGCGTCGTGTTTTATGTTTTTTTAGCTTTACGCTGTATCCTGCATGTAGCAGAGTAAGCAGGAGGAACCTAGGAACCTAGTGTTAATACTTATTAATAATAATTTTGTTAAAGATTTTTTTTGTGTTATATCAAACACACAATTAGAACGTATCTAAATAAATAAATTACAAGAAAATTAACTCACATTTAAATAATTATTATCTTGTCGAATTATTGGAGAAACAGTAAAGTAAAAGTACAGTTTAAACATTTAAAATAACTAAAAGCAACCAAAAAACCAACTAGCATTTAGTAGCTACTTATTTTTTTCCAAACGTAAAACTTTTGGGTTAACATATGTTTAGCATAAAAAAATTACATATCAATTAAACTCTCAAAATCAAACGTAAAGACACAAAAACAAAATAAGGACCGCCTATGAATTGTTAATGGTGCATCTTAGAATATTAAGATTGAGTGCAAATGAGCCGCGAGTGAGGCGCGTGCGGCGGCTCGCGTTTCACAAGATGAAGATATCCTATCCGGTGGCTGGTGGCTGAGCTATCAGCTAGCTAACGTTTTTTACCCTTACAACATGAGATATCAATTATGTGGGCGGAGGGAACGGAATTGTACGCCTTAATATATAGTTCCATCATTCACGTGGAGCTTATTGAATGTAATTTTGGGGAAATTAATACTATCATCAGGAATGTATAACATATTTTTTTTGTTATATACAAAAATATATACGTTTTGATTAGTATTAATAACTTAGTATTTAATTATAAGCAATTATTTTGTGTTTGCAATTCTATTATTATTTATAATTCCTGTACATTATTAACAGAAAGCAATTAGTTGAATGATCGAATTTGTGTTTTTAAATTATCATATAAAAAAATTATGAAAGCCCGACTAAATACATATTATTATTTCCATTCCGGAAATATTTATCTCACTACGTATGAGGTTGTTTCATATTAATCTAAATGCCCAATACTCCTACCTCATATTAAATCTTTATCGGAAATTATGGCTTTCGCTTGTCGCTGACCCTATTCAAGTGGTTCATTGAAACGACAGTTCGTGTGAAATTGGTCTCCAGATACCAGATACTTGTAAGACGATACCTCGACGTCTGGTGAACATCGTTTAGAAATCAAATCCAACAATGTAAGAGTACCGAGCCAAGTGCCAACATGTGTACAATAAAGCTAAAATCATTATGCAGAGTTACATCAGAATTACTTAGAGGGCATTAACACTATTTGCACATATCATTTGCATTGACTTCGTTTATAAAATATAATATGTTCGAAATTCTTTTTTTTATTCCTTTGCATCTTTTCCTTTTTGTCTAATAAAATATCCGTCCCTGAGATATGTCGTAAAACAAAAAACATAAAGAAAAATAAATATTTTAGCAGTTAAAATAATCCTTGCTGATTTTATAGTTACAATAATAGGTACAGTAAGTAAGCAACCGTGGAATAGCCTACCTGCGACAGTAATTTCAGATCGATACGGTTTGGATACCTTCAAAAAGCACATCTATCTCCACCTTAAAGGCCGGCAAGGAACCTGTAGCTACTGTAGAGCTACACGGGGTCGTAGGCGGCGGTGATCATTTGCTATATACTTGTTTAATTAAAAAAATAAGTAAAAAATTAAAATATATCACACATTACACTGTCCAATCAAATCTGAATGCAGTTTCATTTTTGTTTTGACAATAAACCGTTAGCTATGTCTGCTTTGATTGTTCTTTTTTTTTCAAATCAATTTGACCAAGGGAAATACCGACAAAACAACATGGGCTTATATCAAAATGGTAAGCTATAGTGTATTTTAGCACAGCATAGCGTAACAACAATATTTTTTACAATTCGGTGATGTATCGTGCCACATAGATTTATTCACGACCAAGTAATAAGTGTGAACATGTTTCATGTCTACAAGTAATAGTAAGCAGTATTTTACACATGTTTTTTTAGTGAGTTATAAGCTATTATTGGTAACTATTTTTTTCTTTAAATTGGATGAACTGTAATAGTTGTAATAGTAATAAAATATATTTTTTTATTTAAATATTTTCAGTTCAGTTCAGTTCTTTATTTATGGCGTTTAGTTAAATATCACTTATGTCTTACATGAAAAGGACTCCCAAATAAAATAAATATATTTAATCGAGACGGCTTTTTATAAATGGCAATTCATAAAACTCTGTCACTTGTAACGTCACATTCATTTAATGTCAATTGATTGTCAAGCACTAATAAATGTCAATTAAATTTTCAATCTTGAGTATTTTATAGGGTTCAGTGTTTTACATCAATAATTTAAAAGAAACGCGATACCTACGTTACTTGAAATGATAACAAGATTATACGCGATGAGTGTTTAAATGTTACTATTAATGGCCAGATTACCGAATGGCTGGATTTAGCTGGTAAGTATTTGTTTTGGAATGATTATTAAACTTTTAATTAATTCAATTTTATTGTTTGCATTCTCATTTCCTTCGATAGTCTTTAATTAAATAAATGATGTTAACGTTTGCCTTAGCGGTAGTACAATTTCCGTACTATGTTAAAATGTATATTAAAAAATTCGTTTGTTTACGATCTTACATTACTTATAAAGGTATATGAATGTTTATCTTTTAATAGGTATCTTTCTGAAGGCTTCCAAGTAATAATTGAGAAGTCAAAAGAAGCAAAATGTTCTCTAAAGGATGTACAGCTGCGTTTCTTGTGCCCTGATGATTTAGAAGAAGTAATATTAAACATATTTTTTCTTTTGCAGGAAAAGAGCAGTTACAGATTGTAACTGCTCTTTTCTCATATAAATTAATCTATGAAACAAGTATATTTTGTTTGTTTACTTTATTCATACAATATAATATAATTGGGAATTTATTTCAGGTCCGATCTCTTTGTAGAGATTGGTTTCCTATAGAGTATCCACAATCATGGTATGAAGATATAACATCTTCAGAAAGATTCTTTGCGCTTGCAGCTGTTTATAAAAGCCAAATTATAGGTCTAATAGTTGCTGAAATTAAGCCATATCTTAAACTCAATGCAGAAGACAGAGGTATACTGTCCAGATGGTTTGCCTCAAAAGATACATTAGTAGCATACATATTGTCATTAGGTAAATAAAATAATTGTTTGTAAGTTTTACTATTACATGAATCATATATAAGCAAACAGCAATAAATTCTTTTTAATAAAGCTGACAGTAATATCTAATAGATATGACCAAGATATTGATAGATAATGTTGAAGGATGATGATCTAATAAGATCTTTGATGGGCTAGTCATAGGTCAATAATAGTTATTTAAAAAGTTACATGAAATATTACTAAACATGTTTTATTTAATTTTCATTGCATTGCAATATAATTTCAGGAATTTCCTCTCAAAATTATACAAGAGGATATAGAGGACTTAATTCTTATAAGAATTAAGGGTTCAATACATGTTTTGTACATTTTGATTTTGATTGATTTTGATACATTTGTGATTCATTAAGAATTTGTATAAGCTGCTTAGAAAGTAAAAACTAAAGTATTAAGTCATTTTCATTATTAAGTTATTTCTTTCATGGTTTTTATTCATCTTTAAACATTAAATATTGATACACAATATAATAAAAGGTTTACTGACTGTGGTGCAGTGGGTCAGTGCGAAGAACTATTTTCATTTTCTCACTCTGGTAAGAAGACAGAACACTAGGTTTCTCCTACCTACCAGAGCATCTATATGCAGAGTAAATTAATATATTAAGTATTAATTTTTAGGTGTAGCACGTTCATACAGACGATCTGGAGTAGCATCATTATTATTAGATGTGCTGATTAATCATTTAGCTGGTCCAGTCTCGCAGCCTCCCCATGAACACAGAGTTAAAGCTATATTTCTACATGTTTTAACAACAAACAATGAAGCCATTTTGTTTTATGAAAAAAGAAGGTAAGCTGAATTAAAACTATTTACTAATAATGCATATTATTAAAATATATGTATATATTTTTTAAATATTCTAAAAGAAATTTTGCAAATTTTGACTCAGTTTGTACTTATGGTTATATATGTATTTTTAGAGAATTTTATGTAAAGGTTTATTATTTCACATAGTCCTACCTATAGCAGGCAGAATGGGGTTTTTCGGCATTGGGTTCCCAGGAATTAATGAATCACTACAGGAAACGCGACTTTATTTGTATTCTTGTTGGATAATTGTTTTCCTATAGTTTAGTCATAACAAACTCCAATAATTTAAGTAAATTAACAAATAAATTAATGAATATTGAAACATTAATCAATATAGGCCAATTGAGGCGTAACCATGTGACTATAACAGTGACTAGTATTGGGTTCGATTCTCTCACTCGAGGAATATACAGGTGTCCAGTAAATAATGCGTTTGTTTAACTGTTTATAATATGCTAATCTAATAATGCTAATAGCTACAAAACATTTCTAATTCTTATCTGCCAATAGAGCGAAATGCTAAAGATGCTATAAATTAGTGTATGATCAACATTTTACTCCAAAAATTACATTTTTTTAAAATTAATTTGTACTATCAATATTAAATTTCAGATTCAAACTCCACTCATTTCTACCGTACTACTATTCAATAAAAGGTCGTTGTAAAGACGGTTTCACGTACGTGTACTACGTGAACGGGGGCCACGCGCCGTGGGGCCTCTACGACTACGTGAAGTACGTGGCGCGCGCGGCGTGGCGCGGCGGCGGGCTCTACCCGTGGCTCTGGGGCAAGCTGCGGACGGCCCTCACTATAGCGTGGCATAGGTAGTGTATAGTTGAAGTATATGTTAGGGCATTCGTTTTGTATTCGTACATTCCTATGTTAAGTCCAAAGTTTGTGGCTATTTCTGAATTTTTTGGTTTTAATGAATTTCTGGTTTTAATGAATTGTGAGCGAACCATGATTGAAATGTGTTGAGTGATTATTTCGGTATACCGTTTGAAACTACTAGTATTATTATTAAAAAAAATGTTCCAAATTAAAATACGAAAAATTTATTTTTTACAAACAGAACATATCATTGATATTTTCATGTTTTTGCATAAAAAACAACTATAATTATTATTAATTTTAAGATTTCGTATTTTTAAATCAATACTCAACGCATACTACTTTAATATCCATACATAATATATTATTATAAGTTTTTATACTATTGCAAATTGAGTATGAATCTCTTTTATATAATATGTATATATAATTATATAAGACATATGGAATTGATAACGGAGATTATATCTTAAGTCCACTATATCTATAGAAACAGAAAGGTTGAGACAACAATATAATAAGCATTATGCGGTCCGTTATATGTAAATCAACTATTATTTATAGTATATTTTTTTTATTATTATTTAAAACCTGATAACTCTATAGACATTTGGTCCAAATACTTTTTCTGTTTATTTTTTATCTTCACGCTGTATCCTGCAGATAGCAGGGTAGGCAGAGGGAGCCTGGTCTAGTTCCCCACTATATTATTATGTACAATATAGTTGATATATTTATAAAATGGCTCTGAACACTGATATTAATCATATTATCAATCCCATAACGAATAGTAAATGCATGGACTTTTGCAACCTTACTGCTACCAATTTTGCAATAAAACAACAATTTGTATGTCTCATAACAAATATTTATAATTGAAAAAATGTTCGAGTAACGATTATTAATATATACAGAGAGTATAATTAATGTATTTTATTATTAATGTAATATTTACATTTGACGATATTGTTATTTAATATTTGGTGAGTGATAGGTTTAACGAAATTTAACTTAATGACTTTACAACCATTTTTATAATCATTCATTATAACGAAGAAGTGTGTGACTTAATTTCTCAACATTAAAATTTTACACATTGGTTTTTATGCTAATATTCAGCATTCGGTATGCTTATAGCATAGCGATATTCATATCCATTTTGCTCTATCTCTATATTTTTGCTCTAGAGAATCTATCTCACCGATAAACCAACTCTAGTTAGGATTAAAAGGGCTAAACCTAACTATATTGAACAAAACCGGTTCAGCGGGTTAAGTCGGCACAGTACGCACGACAAGTCTTGGCCTTTCTGAACTTTCGCGTATTGTGCTCTCGGGAAGAAAATAATCAAATGTCAGAAAAAATCTATTATCAGGCTAATTTCAGGGTGGCTACAACTTGTTAACTGTACTGTAATATTACATATGACAGCACTAAATATTTTGTTCATTCACTTAAACACACTTTCAACTCTAAAAATAATGTCTTCCTTCGCAAAAATATATTATTTATTTATTATACTGCCTTTATACGTTTTGCTAATATCTTAATGTGCTTAAATTATTATTATTATATATTAATTTATAGATATAAATCGCTTTGTGGTTATAAATTGTACGTACGCTTGTCGTTCCTTCACTCACATTGTCCATTGAATAAATTCGAATTTACTATGACAGTATACATATATTATACTAAATAAGAAAATTAAAATTAAGGAAAATTTTGACGTAATCTCATTTATATTAATATAAATAGATATAACCTAATTAACATTTTCAAATTTATTATACCTTGAAAATTGGAATGAATGGTTTATAGTTATTCCACATGAATAGACAAGTTTAAAGAAACTATTAGGGTAAAAAAGGTCTGGCGAAAAAAACCCAGTAAAACATTATGCTACATTATTACTAAAACCTCATCCTCATATGACTTTAATAAAGTGAAGATAAATATATGCCAATTGCTTACTCTCTAAAATTGGCGAAAAATATTTGATGTTTACTATATAAAACATTAACATTAAAGTACCGTTATATAAGTAAGTAGGCCAAGTTGCTTCCAAAAATGATAGTATCTTTTTGACACTTATCTAACTTTAACTTATCAGTTTGCTATCTGCTTGAATCATTTCTAAATAATCTTTTGGGTGATTCATTTGAATCAGTATCTTTCATAATATTAATGCTAATGACAGTTTTAAAGTAATTAATAATAAAGATAATATAATTTTGTAACTTGTGGATTTTTAATCACTGGAATACTTACTCATCGAGCATTTCGATTCTAATTTGCAGAAGTTCCCTCTTTTTCCTTCCATTAACTTTTAAAACCTATATTTCAGATCTAAGGTGCAAAAATGGCCTTACCTTTGACAACTGCAATGGGGGGTAAGAAACGTATTTACATTTTGGTAAATATATTTTACACGCCGATATTTAATGTAAAATAAAAAATAATTATGAAATATTACTATAACAGAATATAAATTAAGATATATAATGAGGTAAATATGGGTCGGGCCAGTTTTGCGCTTGACGCCTTATTTACTGCAATTTTTTATTTTTTTTGTTTTATATGCTTTTAAATTATTTTTCCATGTTCTTTTTTTATGTTATACAAAACTTTTTATTGTTATTTTTTTTGAAGTCGTATATTTTTTTTAGAAAACATAAAAATTTAAACGTGACATTATTTGAACCTGCGCTTCGTGGAAACTGACAATGTAAAAGGAAAATAAAACATTGGACGGTTTCCAACGGACGCGCCTTCAAATCTCCTGGCGTCCAAATTTTTATACGTTTTCTAAAAAAGTATTCTTTTTTTCTAAGTGTGGAATAACACTATGAAAATGAAAAAATAATGTTATTTATATAAGAAATCTAAGGTCAACATTTTCCTACAACAAATTTTCATTTCACTAGAAGGTCACACTCGGCTCTTTATATTTATATCAAACACTTAACCCTAAAGTTCTACACTGTTTTAATCTTTTAATGGAAACCTTTAAGGATTTTTAAAAAATGTGAAATTAGTTCAGCATCAATAGTGTATTGTTTATTATAATAACAGCAGAAGGTTTCACCACTTATATTATAACTATCGGCTTATTTAAAAAATGTGTAGCAAAAATTTTGAAGGCATCGAGTGCTAATAAGTGTACATAATAGTGCCATGATCTAAGCCAAGATTCGAAAGTAAGGTGCCTGTGTGTTCATATGAAAAATAATATGTAAGGTAATATAGAAAAAATGTATCCCTAAATCAGTTTTTGTAAATAATACGTATTAAAAATTGATTTTATTTCTTGTGAACCAAAGAAATGACAGCTAAACCACTGCACACCAGATAGTTAATGACGTAGTGACGTACGCTTTTATACGTAATAAATACTTTGTAAAATAATTATAATAATACGAATTAATTTTATAAAATTTAATTTCCTTAGTCAGTAATAAAATATAAATGAACAAACTTTTTTAAAGTGTTGACTTAATTTACAACTTTTACTTTTATCTGGTGGCAGCATTGGCTCTCATTTTATCGATTTATTAAGATAATTTTTAAGTATTATTATTTTTAGTTTAATGACAATTAGTATTATTTAATGGACTATTAAATTATATAATTTAATTTTGTGATAGTTTTCGGTTCTATTGGAGATATATTGTGAGGCTTTTAACGTTCACAAATAATTAACTTGCACGTTCATGTTGTGAACAGTGAAATATTATTACATGTTAAATTTATACACTTTATAATTTAAAAATGAAGATTGCTTTAAAAATAAATATCATTGTTGACTACTATACATCTGTTTATTATTTCAAATGTACATGAAAATATATTACTAGTTTTCTACCTATCCTAGTTTAATCATTTACGATACATATTTTTTTCAGTTTCATCCTATATCCCACATATAGTAGAGTAAGAAACGATACCTGTGAGTGTCAATACACTCCATTTTTTACTTTCCGCCTGAATTTGGGACGTAGAATTGGCGGAACTAAAGTAGTTGCTTGCACCCAGCAACACCATTGAACCCACAACTATATGGTGTACAGTCAGACGCTGACCCACAGTGGCATCATGGTCTGATGACATTTATATCATCAGATAAATATATGACCGATAGATAACTAAGACAACAATAAAACAAATATGAACAATTTCAGAAAATCTTTTAATTTTAATAATTGCTTCTTTTTTCTTCAACTATGCTGTACAAACTATATTCGCTTAAATTAGAATTAGCAATTAATAATTGCACGTAAAAAAACTTAACAAATAGGTACTTTCAACTTTTCGATTGGAATGAACGATTAATTACATTAAGTAATATTTAATATATTTTTACAATATTTATAATATCTCTACAAATGAAAATTATCTATCAACAAGCAGTCACAATCGCCCAATGATATGTTAAAATTATTATTATGTACTTTTATTGCATTCTAAGTATGAAAGTATATTTTGTTAACTATCAACTATGCGTGAAGCGCGGCGCGGACGCGTCTACGGACTAGCGCCTATGAAACAATGCTCCGGTCGGACGAACTACCTTTGTGATTTTGGCCTTTGAAGTCTTTGAGACGAATAGGTGATGACTCGCTTCCCGAGTCGCCCTGGAACATCATTAGGAACTGATTAGAAACAAGTTCACATTTACTGCTAAAAGTATATTTAATTAAATATCTTTAAAGATATTTCATATAGTAAGAGTATTCTAAGGCGGTAAAATAATATGCAGTTAGTTATAACTGATAAGAATAGGTACGCATATTACAATTTAGGAGCTATATTTAAGGAAATAACATATATGGCATTTATGTACATACATTAGCACCAAGTGATGTAGTTTCCTGAAGAAGCAGCTCGCTGTCGGTGCCTCGGGACTCCTTGTTCTTCAGAATGGATCGGGATCGCGAATCGCTCTCGAGAGGCCAGCCACCACCACCCCGCTTACTGCCGTTCTTACCTGTAAATATACATAGCGGTTTTTATCTAGTACGTACTTACATCGATATAATAACATTAACATTATACGTAGATATTATATACGTATGTATGTTAATATGTAGGTGTGTTCATTTAAGCATTTTGTGCGTAAAAGAAAGATATTACATAAATAACAATTGTTACAAATAAAGGAAAACTTACCAAACAATATATGATGATTAATTATTCTTGTCGCTATGCCTCTCGGTGGCCTCTTCTCCTCTTCTGACCACTCCTGTATAGAAATTATATATGTCATGTATACTAAAGCCCGTACGTCTTTTAAGTTACTTACTATAGGACTAATATGGCCAGTTGGCCAGTATGGCTTAGAACAATGTGGTATTTCACGACATGCAGACAACATGGAATTATTAACAAATGAAAATTATAAAATGGGTGTTACATAAGTAAGGTAATCTCAATATTGACACTGTTGCAATGGTTCAGGGACGGATCCATATAAAACATGCAGATTCTTCTTCAAACTTCTGGTACTTACCTAGAATTTCCACAGTCAGCATACATTATTATAAATCCGAACGTCCTATTGTGTTTTCCTATTTATACAAATTATTAATGATTCTCGGATCCGCCCTAGTGCGAGTCAGTACGAACCAGGCTACGCCGTGTGCGCTAGACGCGGACTGACCTGTTGGAAGCGCGCCTTTCTGTGTTTGGGCTTGGCGTCGTCGGCGGCGGCGGGAGAGTCGTCTATCTGTTGCGGGAGGCTCGAGCGGGAAGTATCAAGCTTGGGTAACTCGACATTAGCGCAAGCGGTCGCCGCGACGCCCGACAGACTGCCTCGAGAGCCGCGCGGTGAACCCTCACCCTGCGAACTTTTCGCACATAAAATGTTCCCATCCCCCGAAGCGCTCTTGCGCACACCGCTACCGCTAAAATCTGATGTACTGCCCCCTCCTCCTGCCCCCGCCTGACCAGCCCCCACCTGACCAGCTCCCGTCCCCGTCCCTGCCCCGCCACCGCCGCTACCGTCCAACGGATTCACATACAAGTTTGACGAGTCGTTCTCGCACGTGATGTCGCCCTCTGAAGGAAAAGGGTGCGTAAGGCATGATGCAAATGTATCTGCAACGTAAGACATACACGCATATGGAACCACGCACGCCCAGATCTAAGATCGCGGGGGTCGCATGAGCAGAACTAAAATTCAAGTGCGACAGGCTTTTGTGTACGGATTGTGGATGTGAACAAACATTTTCTGGATATTATTTTACGGGCACCAGGGTTTAACCACAATATTTTCATGGAATGCACTTTTTACATATATTACATTGCAATAAATGATATTTGTGATAATAAATAATATTATAGGTACTTAAACTTAATCAAATGTGCCAGTTGTTACAGTGCCATTACAATGAAGGCGTATAAGGTTATATACAGATTCGTGCTATTTAGACTTTTTAAAATGACTACTTATTTTTTTTACTATTATTAAATAAAAACAGCACGAGTTTATGAAATTAACATAACATAAACACCATAAGTTAATGAAACAAAACAATTCTTCAAAAAAAATACTCTAATGAAAAAAGTAATTTATTAAATAATAGAGAAAAGGAAACATCAGTAACTGGCATTTTAAAAACGAGTCATTATAAAAAGCCTGTACATCATTATATAGATATAATTTTGTATATATTTAATTTATACCGGGGCTGTCGAGACTGTTAGGGGTCGCTTCGGGCAGAGCACGCGGGGCCGGGTGGCGCTGTAGACACGCTAGCTCTACGCACACTGGCTGCCGTAGATCCGATGTCGACATTGGCATCAGTTGCTCGGCGTCTATGAATTCTTTGTAACCCTATATTTAAAATTAAAGCAAAAACTCTGTTACAAAATGCAAAAAAATTATGTTACAATAAATATTTAAGACACAATCAGAAATAGGTACTAATAAAATATATTACCATTCTTAAAATTCACATTAAAGTTGAAGAACTAAATAAATATAAAAGCTTGTAAAAAGGTATCTTCTCGACTTTTTTAAGGTTTACCGTAATAGATTATAGAAATTTTCAAAGTAGATAATAAAATTATTGAAATAAAATATGTAAAGCACGTGTTCAGGTACTTACTGGTTAAGGCTAATGGGAAAATAAATGTTAATTAAATAAAACCATTAGCACACCCATATCAAATGTCAAATAAATATTAGTAACGCAACTCATACTATCAACTGTGTTAAGGTTTAGTACCTTGAACGTGCAAAAACAACATTCAAACTCAGAAGGCAGCTGATCCAAGTCAAGCTGTTTTTCAGCCATCTTCTTTTCCTAGAAAAGAAAATTATTAGTTGATGTAAGAAATCGATACTTGATATCTGAGATGATTTTAGTAGTTTATTTAATACAAAATTCACAGTACATCGATAATGTACCTACTAACACTGAAAAATACATACATACCGTTCTGATACTGAAGTCTAATAATAATCATAAAAGTCAGTAAAGTACAAAGTAAATGTAATTTTTAAGTGAAAGTTTATTATATATAAAGTTATTATATATAATAAATTATAATTATATAATAGATTACTTATGAAAATACGGGTAAATTAAAAAGCGTAGCCACGATGGTGGATTTGATGAAACAATATCTTACTGGTGTCGAATCAGGATTAATGAGCAAGCGTTTCTCCGGCGTGCCCAAGCCCTGGCTTGAGAAGAGTTGGTCCTTTTTAGGACTGCTCTGAAACTACGTCCTGGCGAGTTAGTTACAAGCGCTTATTTACTTATTATGTTCAATTTTAATGTACAATAATACGAAGGGATGCGCCCAAAAAGAATAAAATGTTTGATTGTCTTTGCGAATATGAGTAAATACATGTGAGCGTTAATAAATATATGAAAATAAAAAATTAAATAAACTCTTTGCATTATTAATGAACTTAATACACTGCGTTGTCAAGTTTTAATGTAATCAACAAGCGTTTAGCGGAAATTGTATAATTAAAAAAAAATATAAGGTATAAGTTATACTATGGTGTTCTGTAGGTTTTGGATATTTGGCAATCGTACAAAAAGCAAAGTATGGACGCATCGGAAATATTAACGTTTATATTACCTGAATATTGTCGCCGGTCTGCGGTATCCTATTGCCGAGCGCGTGTTCGTATTGTTTGTAGCAGCCAGTAGTGGCCGGCGCTTCGCCCTCCAGACTAGTCGCGTCCGCTTGCGACAGGTTGTGTCCTGGAGACACACACCATCTTAAGTAGCAACGCAATTCGAACTCCTTTCCCGCAAAGCGCTGTCATTACCGTCTACTAAGTAGGTTTACACTTTGATTACATTTACGAGTATATGAATTAAACAACATTTAGAACAGTAAATGAAGCGGCGTAAACTACAAGACAGACATTCCACACGAACAGTCTAATAGATCCATTATTCTCCGGATGCACACTATGTAGGTACAGTCCACAGAAGAAATGAGTGTTAGTTTTATGAAGCGTTAGGCTTACGCTGACAATGTAATCGACCTTATAAAAGTGTCTTCGTCGCACATCGCAAGCTACACGCGACGCGGACCCGACCCCGAGCTAAGAACATAATAATAAGGGGTCGAGCATGACGATTGTGCGATAGTAGCGAGTAGCTCATCTTGGGTCGTCTCTCGCCTCAATGAGGACGCATTTATCACCTGAAGACAAGGAATAAAATACTCTGATACACCTCTTTGGAACGAACGAGTGAATATAGCTGTAGCTGCGATGTAACGTGAACTGTTCTGATTTTGAGTATGCCTGCGAGTCCGGAGAGCTAGACGATGTGGCGTGCACTCAACCAGCATCCTTCGCATTCATTAACACTGATGCAAAATCGAGCACTCAAGACAAAGCATGCGTGCAGACAGTGAGAGAGGGTACAATAACGAGCAAAGGAAACATGACATGGACAAGCTATAGCACAGGTGTAGGTATGACAGTTACTGACCTGTGTCAACAATGACGTCGATGAGGTCCATGCTCTTAGCGAACGCGTCGCGCAGGTTAATGTGGTGGAAGGAGACGATGGACCCCTCCCGCTTAGCGCGCTCGAGTGCCTCGCGGCGCTTGAGAGCCTTCTCGCGCCGCATCTGATTCTTGTAAAACTCGGCGAAATTGTTGACGATAATGGGGATGGGTAACGCAATTACCAACACGCCGCAAATACAGCAAACTGAGCCGATGACCTTGCCCAACGGGGTCGTGGGGTAAATGTCACCGTATCCGACTGTGGTCATGGTGATGCCGGCCCACCAGAACGTTTCCGGAATAGAAATAAATTTAGTCCCTGGTTCTTCCTTTTCGGCAAAATAAGCCAGTGAAGAGAATATGAGCACTCCCATTGCAAGGAACAACATGAGCAGTCCGAGCTCTTTATAAGAATTTCGGAGTGTGAAACCGAGCGACTGCAGCCCGGTCGAGTGTCTAGCTAGTTTTAAAATACGTAATATTCGCATTATACGAAAGATTTGCACAACACGACGCACATCTTGAAACTGATCTGTCGCATTTTTGTTTGTTTCGAGTAGGAAAAGGGACACGAAATAGGGCAATATAGCCAACAAATCAATAACGTTCAGTCCACCTTTGAAGAACTTCCACTTATCCGGCGAGGCACTGAACCGCAGCACGTACTCAAGCGTAAACCACGTGATGCACACGGCTTCCACCATGGCCAGCTGTGGATTGTCGATGAGTGTGCCGTTCTCGTATACTTGCATTTGCGGAATGGTGTTGAGAGTGAGCCCTATCGTGGACAGCACGATGAAGAGGATCGAGATTACTGCGATCACCTGCAAAGAGGCAACGTTTGAGCGACACACGCTCCCCACCACCGTACTGCCACACGTTAAAGATGTAAGTATCGGCATGAGAGAAGTAAAGTATTGAATGTAAGTTATGTCAGTGTCTATACAGTAAAAATAATGTACAATTCATATTGTTACAGTCGATTAAGTAAACAGTATTAAACATGTATTTACAGTTTTAGCATAAGTTGATTATAATCCAGAATGTAGCATTACTTATCAATAATTTTGGTGTCAAAATAACATCTATTAGTGTAGTATATAGGTATGTTAGTAGTGGTGTGTGGTCGGTGTAGTAAATAGGTAAGAAAATAACATGTACAGAAATGGACGGACATGCGTTTAGTGAAAGCATAGACAAACATGTATTTATATAGTGACGTTCAACGCTCGTTCGTCCATTGGTCGTGGTCCGTTAGTTGGATCAGTACGACGAAGCGGAAGCGCTGGTGGGTTTGGAAGGACGGTCAGGAGCGAGGAGCGGTACGGGTGCGAGGCGCCGGTGGACGTCGCTCAGCCGTTGTGGGAGGCGGCGCGGGCGCGGTGCGCGCACTGCGGACGGCGGTCCGCAGGGCGTGCCCTCCGTCCCGTGCGGCCCCGCACGCGGGCCGCGAGGCGACGCCGGCAGCGGCTGGTCACATCGCGTAAGCCCATCCCATTTTGCAACTTTTACGACAACAATTAAGCTTTGTTTTATTGAACGAGCTCTCTATTCGAGAGCTATCCACGCAGCTGTGAACATTAAAAAGTATTTGTAACAGCGATATCAAATGGCACAAAGCCTCACTACATACATATTTGTGGTGATTTGATAACAATCTATTTACAATATTGAAAAAGAAACTTAAAAAAATATCACTAAACACTATTTAAAATAATAGAGTAGCTTTTATAGAGAGCAAACGTAAATTTGAAATATGATATAATAATTGTTACCTTATTTGTTTCTTCAAAAACAACTTCACTTAAATCTATCATTCTATATCAAGAAAATTTTAAAGTCAAATCTGCTTTTTTATATTTCGATATCAGCGATTAGTTAGACTAGATTCATTTATTTTAAATGTTTTAAATTATTTTAAAAATATTTTTTATGTGAAAAGTTATCGAAAGTGACATACAACACGTGTGCACTAGTAATGTTTAAATTTCTTTGATATAAAATAATATAGGCTCCTTTACTATTTCCAAACTTAGTTATAAAAATAAATATGCGATATAAAAAAATCTACATCATAAAAATTATCTAATTTTGTAAACAAATCCTGTTACATTTATATTTATTAATCACCTTATTAAGCCTTACCAATTAAGTACCTTCTCGCTAAACAGTGTGTAGGTACTTTCTTCATGTAAAATTTAATTGTGTATTTTTATATAACTTTTTTATATTTTATTTTTATTTTCACTTTATTTTATCGTTATTAAAAAAATCCTTTTTAAGTTAACACTTAACTCTAATTACAGAAATTACCCAAGTTAACGTACTTATTGACATAATATATCATAAAACATTTTATATACTTACAGGTGAAGCTTTTACGTCTGTGGTCGAAAACAAAATTATTGCATATAAAAAATATCTTGTGCAGTTCTCGTTCATATAAGAAGGATAAATAACGACTAAAGCGAAAAAACACAAATACGACATCGGAACACAACACCACACTTATTAAATAAATGAAAAAATGTGATAGATGTTATTCGTGCACCACAAGTACAACATTGAGAGCTCATTACAATTCCTTCATGCTTAGTTCTATACCTAATTATATAAAGAAGTAACAGAATTATATGTGTTTTTTTTTAAATAAATAATCATTAAAGATTTAAAAAAAACAATATCAACGTTATGCGAAGTGCTGTGCGTTATTTACATAGGTTGTTTCCATTTGATTAAGTAACATAATGTATTTTCTGCATAATTATAATAAACATTCAGTATAAAGTTATTAATTATAATGCAATAGTGTATAGTGTACCTGCTTGTATGTAAAATAATGAAAGTGTAAAAGTATCTATTAAAACATTAACAAGGTCTGTGCTAAAACTTAAGACGTCACAATGTTACTAAGCTTCTCTATAGCTACAATAGATTCTAATAACAAAAACAATTTTCGGTGTTCAATGCATTTAGTTCTGAATACCTTTCTTGTTTAAAATTATTTCCTTGGCAGCTTGCTAAAATTATATTAGTTTGAATATATGTTGCAATTTTTAAATGAGCATCGTACAATACATTACCCTAGCTGCGATGCTTGTGGTGGGTTTCTCTAGTAAATCCCACAGCCATTTTTGATATTGAGCACAGGTCCCCTGACCAAATTCTTCTTCTTCCCGTTGCCGCAAGCTCTCTGCTTCTTTCCGCATTTCTTCATGAACATGTTCCTTCCTTTGATGATATTTATGTTGACAACACGACTCCAAATATAGTTCGTCCACACCCCAATACTCGAGATCATCACTAAACGCCAAAACGCACATCTCATCCACCAAATGCAATTTGCCAGTCCGATAAAAGTTTAAGATTGAACTGAAACTTTTCGGATGTCTGAAAATATGAAAATTTGTTGTAATTAAATTAAATATTAGGTAATAATTATAATTATTAATAAAAAAGATATATATATATATAGATATCACCTATCAAAAAAATATTCGTTATCCTGCAACGAGTAATCGTCACACAGCTCTGTGATGGCCTCGTGGGTGTTGCAGTCACGCAGCCTGCCGAGACGCGTGTGCGGCAGGCGCTCGAGCGTCCGCCACAGCACCTCGTGCCGCACTCCGCCCACGTTGATTATCACACGCTTGCTGAGAGCCTTCGCCCTTAGCATCATAAAAGGCTCGGGCGGTAATGACGACATCGATCTGTAATATACCAAGAATATATTTGACTATATGAAATATGGCCGTCGTCTAGCAGCATAAACGCGAGTGTTGTGAATGGGAATACCGTGGATGTATTTAGTTATAAATACTTATTTTCATTTCCTCTTTGAAAACTAAGTACAGTTACGCAATGTCTAAAAAATTAAATGGAGAGTGAGAAATGATGTGGAGATTAAATACCAGGTTCCCTATGACTAAAATAAAAGAAAAAGAGTCTTAAACAGCAAAAGAGATGATAATATCTATCAGAAAGATCATTCAATAATCGTTTACGTATATATTTAGCTACCGATTAGTACCACTCATACTGTCAACTGAGCATCCTTACGAACCTCTCCTAGAAAATATATGTATGTAATTTTATTGTTTACATGAAAATTGCAAAAAGTCTTTTACATGGAAGTTGCTAATGTTGATGCTTTACCAGATTATATCTTTGTAACTATAACAGTATTTGCCTTTCGTTATAACTCTACACGGGCAATAACAATACCTAGAGTGTGCCCGCTGCAGCGCCGCCGTCGCCGCCGACTGCGCGGGCGCCGGTGCCGGCGCGAGTCCGCGGTCGAGCGGCGCATCGTGCGCCGGCGCCGCGAAGCCCATGGGCGCGCGCGGGGGCGAGTCGCCCACGTTCCAGCGCGCGGCGCCGCGGCCCGCCCCCTCGCCCCCCATGCCGCTAGCTCATCCTGCCACCCCCGGCCACCCCATGTGGTGTCGCGATACGCAGCTCTCTGTAATATTGATAACATATTGTTAAATTAAATATTAAATTAAACAAATACTTAAAGATATTTGTATTTTCATTTCTGCGCTCTGGTGTTGAAGTAAAGCGCGGCGTTGAGTTCCAGAAATCGGCGGAAAGTGGAGAACGGAGTGTGTTAAAACTAGGTTCCCTCTGCCTACCCTGCTGTGTGCCAGATACATCCTGAAGCTAAAAATACATATTAAATAAGAGTTTAATTTTTGTCTTCATAATATGTTTGCTAATCATCCTTTCCTTTCTTCCCATCGTCCCTTCCTAGTAAATATGTACGTAAAAATAGATAAAAGTCACTTAAAAACTGTAGATACAGCCTACGTATCTATTCATAGTCGGAATAATCTATTTTATAGGTAAACATTCTGGAATTAATAATCCATACCTATATTATAAATTCGAAAGTAACTCTGTCTGTCTGTCTGTCTGTCTTTTACGCAATCAGGGCCAAACCGCTAATTTAATTGTGATAAAA
>DWNA01000724.1:0-19647 GCA_018249835.1 Heliconius besckei | reverse complement strand
CTACGTATGTGAAATAATGGCTATGTGTACAGACACATAATCACAACGTAACATGTGTGTAGTTTCGAATAACCGCGTAGCTCCGAATCACGGCATAACTAGTTTCGACGACAGCCCGAAACTAGTTTTGCCGTGATTTGGCTTGTAAGCAGTTTCTGAAACTAGTGACGCTACGTAACGCCCATGTCTAGTAACTAGTAGTAGTAGTGTAACAAGTAGGAAGGAAGGCCATGCCCACCCCAGAATATTCTAGATTAACAATAACTAAGACTTCTGGACTAACAATTAATTACTAAAGTCGAGAAAGTTTGATAATGATTTACTAAATCTCATTTTCTTATTTTGTTATTGAAAGACCGAAAGAAGAACTGACACAAGGGGGATTTTTTTAATTTTAATAATAATTAATCGTCGCACAGAGTGACTTATCTTTTCTCTGCCTAACATGCACCATAAGAAATATGCTTAAAAACATAAATTATCAAATTTTACAATGTTTTTTTTTTTTTCAGCCAAGTCCAAGATGGCTGGCACTGTTTACGTCACTCCGTCTTCTCTTCATTCCTATATTCATGCTGTGCAACTATCAACCTAAAGGCAGAATAAGAACTTTACCCGTTGTTATAAACAACGATTGGGTGTACTGGATTATGTCGGTACTCCTAGGGTGGAGTTCCGGTCATGGCAGCTCTTTGGGCATGATGTATGTTAGCGGGTGAGTTGGATGAATTATAAAATATTAAAAAATCGTTTAATTGATAACTTCACTACATTACAATGTAGAGGTCGAGGCCGCCCTAAAATTGGAGCTTTCTGAACTTTTGCGCATTGTTCATTTGGGAAAAAAAAAAATTATATATACTAGTCAAAACAAAATAAGGGCCACTACGTATTTTTGCACTTTGGGTTAATTTATTCACATGAATGCAATCTTGAGTGGTTGATACTTATGGTACGTTCATCTTAAGTGTTGACAAGTTCTATTTGAGTATACTGCCAGCAAAAAAATTTAAAACTAGGTAGATTTAGAGATTTATTAGAACCACTTGATTTTACCCTTATTTAAGTTTATAGTAAAATTCAGTCAAAGTTTGGAACTAGTCGTGTATAGTTTAAATAATGTTTAACTATCGTGTTAATTGATCTTTTGCGAACACTATGCAAAGTATTCGACGAGATATGGACTTGCCAACCATAATCAGAGCTGTAACTTTAATTCAAGAAGTATATTCACAGCGTTCTGTAGCTTTACAGCTCGGCTATTCACGAAGAGCGATCCAAAAGGGTTGGAATCGTTTTCAAGAGACAGGAACGGTATCCAGAAGACGAGTATCAGGCAGAATTAGATCCACCACCGCGCAAGAAGACCGCTATGTTCTCTTGACTGCGCGAAGATAGCGTTTTATCACTGTTCACTGCTTACGAAATCGCTTGCGGCAAGCCACAGGTACCCGCGTTAGTGATCAAATAATTAGGAAATGGTTGCACGAAGACCAGCAGATCTCCATAACACGAATATTGTTAATTCCACTAACAAGTGCTCATCTTGCAAACCGTTTAGCGTATGCAAGACAATATCTTGCCTAGGACATAAGTGACTGGAGCACAGTGTTGTTTACTGATGAGAGTAAAGTGATATTTTTTTAATGATGATAGGCGCATTAGTGTTTGGATACGTGAAGTTGAGCGATTTTCAGATGCTTGCATCCGAGAAAGTGACAGATTTGGGGGTCCCAATGATATGGGGAGGCATCAGTCTATCGGGTAGAATTGAACTAATAATCCTAAAACGAGGCACTGTAACAGCTTAGCGATACATTGAAGAGGTTATCAGGTCTCGTGTGGTGCCTTTTGCTCAGAGAATTGGTCCAAGATTCAAGCTGATGCTGACCGGCCCATACATAACGAGCCACAGCTGATTGCCACAGCTCAAATCAAGCTAGGAGCAAATTCCTCAAGAAACTGTACGAAACCTGATTGAAAGTGTCCTTTACAGGCCTCAGGAATGTGTACAAAAACGAGGAGGACACACACGATACTGAAGACAACAAAAAAAAAGCTTTAGAAATGCTAAAAGTTGTTGAAAGCTAGCTAGAGCGGGAGTGAAATTTTTGTGAAAATTGCATGGTTAGTTGAAAAAATTCTAAGTTAATTTTATTGGATCGATTTTAATTAAATTTTAAGTTAATTACATTAGAAAATGGTAAAGCTAATGAACTTCATCATTTTCTAATACCTAAGTCCCAGTAACACATAAGTATACTCGAAAATTGCAGTGGCCCTTATTTTGTTTTGAGTAGTGTATATATTTCACAATTACTAGTACTAAGTTCATTTTCCATACTTCTATTTAATTTATTGCCAAAAGATGGGTGAGTCTAAATAAATTGTATAAGCATGGTGTCACATTTGCTTAAATAGTAATTTATTTTATTAGATACTAGTAAAGTTGTTGGCCTATGTCCAGAAATGGACGAGATGATGATGATGATGAAAGTTGTTGGATGGAAGTTATTAAATAATATTAGTTTATTTCGTACTTCCCACTACCCAACGCAGTGTTATCATCTATGTACATGATGTTTATCACTCTAACAGTGGGCATATAAAAGCTTTTCTAAAACACACGCATATTTTTCAATAGATTTGTGTGCACCTAAGATTTGCTACAATTTTTTAATATAATATTTTGTCTTAATATGTTTTTTATACTTTAATATTGAAATAATAATTTACTTAGTCTTTTGAATAGATTCTCTCTATCTTTTGAATAGATCTCCATAGCAGTCCCAAACCATGCCATATAAGAAAAAAAATCGTTTTTGTTTCAGTTAGGCTTAGTGGTAGAGTGAATATTTAAAAACAATAAATATTGCAAAATAAAATTACAATAATTTAAATATAAAAAATGTTTTTCCCATTTTTCTAATATTTCTAAATATTCTTTAATATTTTCTTGTCTTGTCTTGGCTATAAAATTATAAATATTACATTTTCAGCACCGTAGCACCAGAACACGCTTCAATTGCAGGAATGATTGGTGGAGCCACCCTCGTTACAGGAATAGTGGCTGGCATTACTTTGTCCAAATTCTGCCCGATTCTTGTTTCGTTATCCGCTTGGCAGAATATGTAGCGATTACTTACGTATGTAGGTACAGTGTGGAACGTACTGATACGTGGGAAGTGATTGTAAAATCGATTTTTCTATAAGTGACCAAATAATCGATTTTGGTTACTTAAATCGCTAACACTTTGGTGATATCGATTTTTCTTATATCGATTTGATCAAATAATGGATTTCGGTTAATCGAATCGCTGATTTTATGTGTGTAGTGATGTGACGTGAAGTGTTGAGTGACGAGTTGTGATATAATCCCGCCTTGACCACGCCTTACAGCTAGCAAGTTCCTTAATTAGAGAAAACAATAGTTCACAGGTTCGATGTTCTTTAGATTGTAAAGTTATGACCTTTGCTTGTGACAGACTTGATAGCTTATACTTTTACGATTATCTGTGACCAGATTACGAATAATCAAAATTAATTCAGTAATGTATAGTTATATAAAATATATAATATATAAGAAATTGAAAATATGTAATAATATTATCCAAATTTTTCCATTTCAAATTCTTAGATTACATATTAAACTAGAATAAATTGTTGCAACCACACTTTTAAACTGCCATAAATATAAAAAAATATGATAATAAAGTAAAATTATCACAATATACAATTTGTAATTTATTATATTATGACAGTCTTAATAAGTACAACAGACTTGTATAGAAATATTTATTTATGCTATTTCTACATATAAGGATAGTTCTACATTATTCATTACTTTTGTAATCTTATATATACAACAATTATTTGAATTATAATTACAATATATTGTTTGGGTTACTACACTTCACAATATGTCAGCCATTTTTTCTTTAATGTTTTACATTGTATAAAATAAATTCAAATCCTTGTAAAATGTATTAGAATAAAGATTTGAATTAAGAACTGTATTCTCAGCCAGTGGTATCTTTGATGATTCACAAGCACTTTCAATAGCTAATTTGAGTTAAGAATATTTGAAGCCGGTAACTTTATGTACAATGACTCAAAAAGTTCTTGCAAGTCCATTTGAGTAAATTAAAAATTTTATTCAATAATATTGTAAAGAATATTTTATAGTTTTATTTATGAATTTTGGAATTAATTTATATTTTTTTAAATATTTTACAATTTCTTTTGATACTTAACTCCCTATTTTGTTATGTAGAAATAGCATTATAAAGATAATAAACAAAAAAAATTTTATTGAAAAGAGTTAATGTTGGTTTTGATGTAGATTGTGTTTATCAGCATTGTTAAAGTTTGAGGTTTAGAGCATTTATATTGTATTAAGTACAAATTGTTGATGATTATTGGAGAAAAACTGATATTAATATAGCTTTCAAATCAATTTTCTAAAGAAACTGATTATAAGAAGCAACAATTTTTTTTAAAACAAGAATATTAAATATTATGTCCATGCAATATCAAGTTGATATTAATAAAATATATGTTTAGTTGTTCTATTAATTTAGTTTATTTTTTTTGTATTCTAAAATAATTTATTGACATTTCCTAATAATATAAAAGGCAGATAATAAATATCTAAATTATTTTTTAAGACTCCAGTTATGGTTATGCTATGAACAATACACCAATCGTTTGGTTTACAATTTATTTAAAATAATAATTTTCGTCCTTAGATATAGATACAAAAGTAAAGAAATAATCCAAAGTGCTACTATGTATAAGGCTTATGTACATTAAAATATAAAAAACATCACAAGTAAGGTTTTTTGGAATTTAAAAATGTGGTAATATATTTGTACAAAAAATATTATTGAATTATAATTTTGTCACTTGAACTAAAAGTATTACAGTGTAATAAACCAAAATATTTGTATTGTTAACTCATTTCTTTCTTTATCAATTTGAAGAAGAAAAAACATCAGGCTGATTTACGTTTACATTATTTTATTAATAAGAACTAAATATATTAATAATTTGTTTGTTTCTTTAATATTTCAGGCCTTTTTTAAGACTGAATATTTTTAATGTCTTTTAAATATGTTAGTCACAGAATTTGCCCCGATTTTTTATCTATATTTTGACATACGTTTAACATAGATGAAAATATGAGTTATGATTTTTATTGTTGTATTATTTGTTTAATACTAATTAATTAGTAATTTTGTGAGAATTATGCATTTTTAATAATAATAATAGCAGATCATAATTTGTTTTACAAAGTTTGTTAGATTATTATTCATACAAACACATAACGCACATAAAGTATAAAGTTTAGCATATAGTACTTGAAAAAAAAATCATTTATTGATTGTTTATAAATTACATTCAAATTAAGTCACAATTTGTTTGTAAATAGATATGATCCCCGTGTGTTCAGTTTAAAGACCAAATATTGTTTTATTTTGAGATTGGCGATTTAACAGGATTTACTTCAATTTAAACAATTACTTATTTAATAATCAAATATTTGTGTTGCCGTCGCGTATCACTCGCAAAATTTGACTGTTAACGCGACGGTTGTGGGTTCGACTCCCATTCAAGAGGATTGAATATTTAATATTTTTATGCCCTCTCTGGCAATGAATGTTCTATATAAAATAATAAATCGCCCAATCTCACATCTGACGTAGAGTGTTTTTGGTTTTAATCACGCTAACATTTGTTAGTATTTATTTTTAATATAGTGATTTTTTTATTTCGTTTGGTGTTTTATTTTTGTTTTATTGCCTTTTCTTATTTTTTTATATTAAGTTTATAAATATGACCACCTCAAATTATTTCCTAATTTTTATTCATTATAATTATAGTTTTATCAACGGAATATTCCATTTCTATTTATTATAATAAAGAAATCCAACCTAATATTAAGGAAATATAAATATAACTTGGAGCTGCCATTATATGGAACATATAAAATTGTATACTATATACGAAACATAAAAATAAATGAAAATTATAGTAGCATTTTCTTAATATAAAATTTTATGTCTTTCAAATATTTCACACTTCAAAATATAATAATTAATTATACAATAAAATCTTTACAAGTACTAAACTAATAAATTTTACTAGCTTTAGGGTCTTCTTGTGAAATTCATACTATATAATCTGTATAATCTACATTGTCTTTACACTAAAATAATATATAATTTTATTGTATACAGGGTTATTTGAAAGATGTTATTTATAAATCACAATAAAATACGGGATCATTAAAATAGAAATATGACACACTTCTACTATAATTAAAATTTAAAAATAAACTGCATACATTTTTTGATATGGCAATTCAATGACAATAACAAATATAATTGTGCTTATCGGCTTTTTTGAATGAAATGTTTGATTTATTTTTAACAATTTGTTTGAGTTTAAATATCGTCGCCGTATTTTGCAGTTAATCTTTAACTATTTCTTTAATGCATTATGACAAACTAGTTCAAATAACTCTTTATGCTTCATAATATATAATAGTATTGTATTTAAATATATTCACGCGAATAAAACTAAATTATATTATGCACTCCTTGTAGAGTCGAAGGCTGTGAAGATATAGCTTTAACCTGTCCACTGTAGATACCACGTCCTTCGCCCTTTTCCTTTTATTATTAACACAAATGAAAAACATTAAATTAATATTTAAAATAGTTTTTGCGGGTAGTTAATTTGTATTAGACGTTGCAGTCAAAATTATTATTTGCAATGCTTTATATTTTACCATTGCCTTTCTCTAGTTAAAAAAAATATTACACTTCAGTGTTACGGTTGTAATAGAAGATTACGAATCTAATTATAATACAGTTACATAAATGTATGACTGTAACGCGACACGTTATGGGTTCGACTATTTAATATCTTCATTTCTTCGTTCTCGTGTCGAGGTAAAGCGCACCGCTTAGTTGCGCCTTTAACAAGCAATGCCTCTATAAATTGGCAGAAAGTGGGGAGAGGAGTGTCTTTATGTTAGGCTCCCTCTGTCTACCCTGCAGATACCCTGAAAAAAAATCTGATATTTTTTATTAACAAAAGTTTTGGTGTATGAATAAAACTTAATTACTTACAAACAAAAAAAAAAAGTATAAGAAAGAACGAATGTGTTTATCTTGTACCTAAGTATTTTAGTAGTTTTAGTCTAATGTTTTTCATTTGATGTTCTGATCCATTCCACACCTTCGAGTACAAATTTGTATTATAATTTGTAGATCTTAATATAAAAATATTTTTAAGCTTGAGGAATTGCCCGACATATGTTGCAAATAATATTTATAGCGTTCCAAGATGGTCCATTGTAGAATATTTTTTATTTTTATATTTCTCCAGTAGCGATGGTAAAACGTTAATTGGTGTTAATTAAAACTGCGACACTGTATATAGAGCATTTAGTATTTTAATTGTATAGTACATATATATATTATCTTAAGAATGTAATGACTTCTTTAAAACTAACTACTTAGACTTCAAAAATAAAATTGATTTTGTATTCTTTATTTTTTTAAAGTATTATTTACTGTAATCGTCGATTATACTTATACATCGTTAAATATATTTAAGACTATTTGGCTCGTTCAAGATTTAAATTTAACGAGAAGGAGTTACAGTCCGCCAGGCATAAGGTGAGCTTTGCATTTGTGTGAGTGTACACAGATAGCACAACAAATGCAAAGCTCAGCTCACGCCTCGCGGATTGCACTTTTTCCTATCTCTACAAATATAAAGTGTAAACCATTTAAAATATGACAAATTTTTTTATAAAAAATCACTTTATTTTATTACAATTCTAAGCATGATTTCCAGTGACGTGAATTAGTCACGAATGTTTTTTTTTTATTTTTTTCTTATTCAGTATAGGCTTTGTTTGACACATCACTTGTGGCTCTTTTACAACTTTAAAACTATAAAAACCTACCTATTATGTACATGATACATTGCAGATATGTAATAAAAATATATAATAATTATAATAAATTATCTTTAATATTCGTTAAAAAAATAAATTAGTCAAATTTTTAAAGTGTTATCCAACACTAAGGATGGTAAAATATTTTTAGATGACGTATACATTTTTTTTACCAATCTTTAACATCTTTAACATCACTTGTAAATAAAAATGTTATACGTTTTCTTAAAATTATTTAACTTTGTATAAATCGGTTTGTTTAATTCGTTGATTATGTATCACTTATTATCTAAAAGATGTATGTGAAGTTTCTTATTGACTTATATAAACATTCTTAGAAACTTATATGTATAAGATTCAGTTACACAAGAATATTACGACAACCAATATTAAGCTCATCGTGGTGTTTTGGGCAGCGTCTGTCTATAAACGCGACGGTTGTGGGTTTGATCCTTACTCAGAGGAATTAATTATGTTCATTTTCCACTGGAAAGAATTATTGCGACCTCGAGTTTCACCATTTAACACGTAGAGGTCGCTTGAAAGTACCTACATAAATTAAACAATTTTCTTACAAATGTTTACTTATTAATTTTAAATATATAAAATTAAATGTATTCTAACACAAACTCGTTTTTCACAATAATATTTCAAATTTTCGATACTTCTATAGATCGTAGACAAACATGGTGACAATAATAAGCCGTACCGTACCGTACATTTGATAGTTGTAATATTTTTCCACTTTTCCACGTACTGGTTTGTAACACTATATGATATTATAAGACGATAATCTTTCGCTGTTCTTCTGATTCTACTGTATTAACGATATAAACGTAACATACAAATATCTACTTATTGGAAAATTATTATGTGTTTTATTTTTATTATTTTTCCTTTATTGCTATCAGTTTGGATTATTCCACTTCCAACCTCCTTTGATTTGGATTCGATCTCCACATAGAGAAAAGTTTCTGTAGCTTCACGTTGTATCCCGCACACAGCAGGGTAGGCAGAGGGAACTTAGTGTTCCCCACTCTCTGCCGAATTAGGGAGGCATTGCGTGTTGAGTGGCTTTGCCTCGACACCAGAGCGAAGAAATGGAAATAAAAAAGAAATAAATATTTCATTTCCTCGCGTGGAGATGGAACCCACAACCGTCGCGTTACAGTCACACCCTTGTGCCGTTGCGCCGCGACGGCCTCAAGGAATGTCTAATAGATTATTTACGTCTAATTGTAAATGCAATGAATGTGGGTTAGTCTTCAGGGAATTAATTAATTTGATAACGCCACAGTTATGTTTTCGACTTCCACTCGAGCGAATGAAATGTTTAATATTTTTGTTTACAGGCTCTAGTAACGAGGCAAAGAGCGGCGTTGAGTTCCGCCACTCAACACGCAATGTCTCGAAAAATTCAGCGGAAAGTGGGGAACGGAATGTCTTACACTAGATTCGGTCTGCCTTGCTGTGTGCGAGATACAGCGTGAAGCAGATTTTTACTACATACCGAATTATTGTATAATTTATTTTTAACTGAAGTGATTTTTCATATTTATTAGGCTCAAATATTTATTGATCATACTGTGTGGTACTGAGTGAGCGGTCGTGTAATATAATAATTATTATGAAAATTGTAAGAAAATAAATAAATGTGAACATAAAACAACAGTCCATTTATTGGGTTATAAGTAAAGTAATAAATATTCAATAAATAAACTATCTAAACACTATCCGTTCGTTCGTGTGGGCGTTACATATTTACAACGTGAGGTAATTAGGTTTAATGGGTGGGTGATGAGGCTGAGGATGATGATGAAACTGAAGCCACGCTGGAGTAGCTTGGAGACTGATTTGATGAAGATGAAGCGCTGGAGTCTCCAGAGTAGTAGCTACTGTAGGCCAGTTGAGTGGGGTCCCATACCCTAGCGTAAGGTCCAGAACCGGCAGGTTCCCATTGCGCACTGTAAGAGTCTTGTGGAGCAGCCGTGGAAGGAGGTCCATATTGAGAAGATGGTGGGCCGTATTGTGGAGCAGGTGCAGGTGCTTCTGTAGGAGCCATCATCATTGGCATAGCTGAAATTTAAAATTCATAGAAATTTATTCATGGCAAAATTTTTGGAATTTGACTCGAATAACAGATCATTTGTAATTTTAAATTTTTTATACCTCCTTTCTTCATAATTAAGTTGTAGACGAGGAATCCAACGACAAGAGTGATGGCCAGCTTGCTAAGAATCAATGCCTTCACAGCCTTGATACCGACGATAGCTAAGAGGATGGGCATAAGAGCCTTCATCTTCAACTTGAGAAGAAGAAGAACTGGCAGTAAAAGTTTCTTCTTTAAAATGCCGCGAGCTGAAAATTAAAAGTTTTTAATAAATATGCAATCCATAATTATAACATTCAAAATTGTTACAGGCCACTACACCCTACCTTCACCATTTTCAGCGTTGGTTTCAGGAAAATCTACATCAAATCCTCTATCGGCGCGGTACGAGATTTCGGCATTCTGGAAGATGAACTCAGGCAACTGTACCCTGATTTCATTGTCGTTTAGAACTCTTCCAACGCGATCGAAAATGACTTTGTCGATGTTCTTGTCATCAAAAACTCTCGCAGACTCCGATGTCACTCCGAGTTTAGTATCTAAGAACGATAGGACTTTCACTTTAAGGCATGATGTGGGGTTTTCAGCCTCAAAACAATCACTAATCACACTGTTTAAAAGATCGTCACTAGTATTCAATCGAGAGGTCTCGATCTCATTGTCCTGGATAGCGTAACTGTGTACGAGGGCCGCGGAAGCCAGGAGGAGGCAAAGACACTTCATTTTCGTTATTTTCACTTTGTCATTAGATTTGATTAATTAAACGTACGGCCCGGCCGGTTAATGAAACAACAATGATTTAATTTTTCAATGGGCTTGGTTTTTATATGTGATCCTTTGGGCGGCAAGGCACGCGGTGCGAGCGCGTGTTCAGAATGCGAATAGCTTTCATACCTGGCAAACTATTTAATTTCATTTAAGAAAGTCCTGGTGGTGAGAGTGAGTGCAACACTTATATTAATATCATATCATATTTTAAACTAATGTCGCTGAAGCGCTGTTAGTAGCCAGGAAATTGGCAAAAAAACTCGCAAATATCTTTAAAGTGACGAAACTAAACTGTATGAATAATAGAATTTGTTACATAGCGCTGCATTGTTATGCAGAAGGGGGCAGCTCTCACCGTCTGTCTGTACATACGAATCAATCATTTCAGTGTTTATAAAGAAATGTATTTGGCCATTTACATTCGAAGTGGATCGTTTATATAACCATTATTTTGGAATTACGTGGTTCTAGTTGAATAATGTGTTACAATTACTTTGAAGTTTCCCGATTTCTGGATGTAATGCTGGCTGGTTCACAGTGATATACTACAACAAATATTTATTTGTTTTATTAAGGTAATACTAACAGTTTGTGTGTTCAAGATTCATCTTTTAGGTATAATTATAATTGTAGTAAGTACCTACATTTCATACCAACTTCAAGTTGTCATCTTTTATAAGTAATACTTCCCGTTGACCTACAGTCCTAAAATTTGTACGGATCCTCGGTGGGCGAGTTCGAATCGCCGGTTCTTTATTATATTCAACCCGCATATTTAAAAAATAGTCGAGACTCGAGCCAGTTGCTTTTTAGCAATTGGCTCGAGTCTCGACTATTTTTGCTTGAAAATTGCTTTCTCAGTAATATTATATTATTTCCCCAGAGGTGGACCCATATGAATTGATCAGTAATTGGCAGAAATTTATACCTAAGTATACACAGGTAACAAAGCAATATTATGGTATCAACGAGCTGGTGTGATGATGGAGCCAGGACCTCAATATTGGGACTCTTCAGAGGTTACTAGTAAGCCATTCGAGTTAAGGCTCATACAATTTAAACTCCGAGCAAATTCTATAGTATTTGTATCGCTTAGTGTAGAAAGAGTTATATTCCCAAAGTTATTTTCGTTATTCCAATTAGGCCCAATTATTAATCACTAAAGCTTCTAGGATTAAAACGTATATACTAGCTCAATAATATTAAGATTACATAAAATAAACCACTTTTCTCGGAAAGTGAAACTTGCCGTTTAACAAAAAGCTCGTGCGCCAGTTTATTATGCAATAAGGGTTGATTATTTTGTATGCGTTGCGCGTCGCCATATGCATTTGCATATGCCGCCATGTCCGGATTGTGAAATTACTGTTTCACTTCCGTTTAGCGACGACCGAGTGTTAAGGACGAACTAAATCCAACTTAGTAAGAAAATTAGCAATTTATTAGGTGCTTAGATGGCATGTTATACGTGAACTTTATAGATATTAAGAAATTAGTAATGCCTGGATAAAATAATTAGTAAAAAATGTTACCGTTAGTTTAGTTCTTTAGTTATAATTATTATTTATAATAATTGAGGCCAGCCCTGGCGCAGGGGCACAAAGTGTGACTGTAAAACCGACTGGTTTGGGGTTCGAATCCCACTTGAGGAGATGTATTGTTTATTTAAATGTATCTATATTTCCATTTTTTATATCTGGTGACTAGACAAAGCGCGGCCTTGACTTCTGCCACTCAACACGCATGGGAACGGAGTTACTTGAACTAGCGGCTTTAATTCTCAGTTTTGTCCCCTTTTAAGGCAATTTATCTTTTAGGATTTAACCACAAATGTATAGTTTTCAGATATATCCTGAACTAATACTACCTGAATTAGAAAATTTACCTAATTTCGTAATTCTAGGTGAACCGGAAGTACCCTATTAATCTTGATTCCCTTTATAATGTCTTTTGCGATATAAACGGCCATATGTATATTTTTAAATAAAGATAGAAATACGATTTTTTCAGGAAATCTTTACCTCGAAACTTAAAAACCTTAAAAATCAGTTACATATATATATTTTTTTTGTATAATAGAAAGATAATAAAATTTCTGTTCTGCATACACTTTCATTATAAGTTGATGCTGTAAAAGCGCAGATTACAATTGTACGTAGTGCCTGATGATATCCGCTATGGTTGTAGGTTCGGGCACCAGTTAAAGGAAGGGTTATATAATTTATTTTCACACCAATAACAAAAAATGACTTCTATGACTCAATGGAATTGAGTGTCCTAACAGTAACACTAGGTTTGCTATGTGTAACCTGGAACATGAAAATAAAATAAAAATTCTAATAAAATAAATATTATCCAATTTATTTACTTAGTTATTATTATAAAGGTAAATAGCTAACTATTTATTATGATTTTAAGTACATCTGTAAATTTTATAGGAGAAAAAGAGAACAGTAAAATATCAAAAATAAAGAAGTAAAGGCCTTGATTTTAGTCCAAATTCCAACATTTTTTAACATCGACACATATTCCGTGTTAGGTAACGCTTACAGGCCTACCGCAAACCGTGCTTGGCATCACAATAAGAGAACCAAAAAAGTATATGAAAAAAGTGTTAGTATTTTTTTTTATTTAGCACTATTTATCGTATTTTTGGTTAGATGGACATAATTTCTGATGAGTGTCGTATCATTTCTCAAACCAATAGCATTGGCTAGAATCTTATTTAAGTATAGGACAATTAATAATTATTATTTATTTACATTGTCATTTCTTAGCTTTGAGAATATTTGATAAGTCAAAATCTTAAGACTAGATTCTCATCCTCTGTTTACCCTGCAATATGCGGGATATATAGCGTGAAAAAAAAGTCATATGTGACCTAAATCATAGTCAGTTTTTATAGATAAATAATTTTTTTTAACAGTTCTGGCGCTGCCGCACAGCTTTTGACTATAAACTCGTCATACATAGCGTAAAGCCTTAAAAAATAACTTTTTTAGTAACAAAAACTTTGTCCATCAAAGGCTTTTTAATATCAACCGAAGAAGATCATAAGTCTGCAAGTGGCCTAATATTTAATCGATCGTTATATACGCCAATCCTTAACGCGGGCCAGTGGGTCAGCAGGCCTCAAGCTATGGCGCATCCTGAGCGTCCCGCGGAATTACAATTACTTGTAGAAACGCATTTATTATATTAAAGGTAATTTGTATGAAAATACATGAAATCTATGGATGTATTTATTGTCTCTATGTGTGACATTGAACTTCGATTTGGTTGGGTTTAAGCAATAAATATCATAACTGTAATATTTAGGCGTAAATTGTTATTTCGTTGTATATTAATCTTTTTCAATTTTTTTTTATTTAATGAATTGGCTGTCCAATAGGCCAGCCGTGGCGCAGGGTCACAAAGTTTGGCTGCAAACGTAACTGTTTGTGGGTTCGATCACCACTCGAGGAAAAAGCACGGTGTTGAGTTCCACCATTCAACAAGCAATTCCTCTAGAATTCGGCGGAAAATGGGAACGGATTGTGTTGACACTAGGTTCTCTCTGCTAACACTGTTGTGTGAAGCTGATTTTATTTGATTTCGATTTAATTGGCTGGCAGAGTGGAGCGCAAAGAGCTTTATGTTCGAAAGGGTGGAAGTGATCAATCGGAGTTAGAGTGGGGAAACTCCGAAGTCTTCGTGATGTTCAAACCGCTGCACAGCTCTCTACAGCCTTCGCTGAACACGTTGATGTTACGCCTGAGGCACTACGCCGCTCTGAGGGGCCCTATCTAGATGTTGCTAGTCAGATATAGCAAAACGCTGAAAACAAATGCAATTGCATATAGGCCTATCATCAATTGCCTATCATTTTAACCTGAGGTATATTTTGTTTCTGTTAATTTTAATGTATTTTTTTTGTTTCTGTAAGTAATAAAGTAAACATAACAATAGTATTATTAAAATTTTGCAAATAGGTATGGAACTTAAAAAATAATTATAAATGTGTTTTACTTAACAGATAGGACGCTCTAATCCTTTTGTCAAAATTAAAGGGCTTCGTACCTTACTCTCTCAATCAATCTCTTAAAGATCAACAAGATCAAAAATAAAAATCTTAGATGTTAACTTGTATAGGTGTATTTGTAACAGGGAAAACGAAAATATTTTGTGAATATAAACATTTATTTGAATTTGGCGGTCCCTAACTGTGCCACGAATACCTTCAAGTATTTTTAATAATTAGTTACTTTTATATGTATATGCATGAATTATAGCCCGCAAATCACGTAAAACGTAAAATCATGTTTCGCTATTCCCGTTGAGATTTCGGGAAATCAGTCTTAGTCATATATAAACTAAGAATCATAGGTTCCTATAGGCGTAATTAGGTTAAAGATAGATGGCAAGGTAGAATTAGGTGTCAGGTGTCTAAATGCTTTATCATTGAGGTGTTTTAGTACACTATAAACGTCCTAATCAAATGTGAGAAGAATTAATAAGAACTTTCCAACAGAGAAAGTAATGCAAAAAGTTGTGCGCAGATTTTTAAGTGTTTTAAATTTCTTTGTCCTCATACTAAATATTATTTGAGTGTATATAGCTTATTTCGAATTCTAATTACTTTTGAATTGAAAGCTTAATTCAACTATTTTTAATTATACTCAAAATTGTTATAAAAATTAACAAAGAATTAATACAATTTTAATTGATTTCTCAACCATATAATACTAGTAATTAGCAACATGAGCATGAAACAGAATTAATACAATGCAATGCAAGGTAATTCTGGCAAAATTTTCTAATAAGTGATGTAAAGAATATGGTTAAGTACCGAATGGTATTTTTACTTCAATTTGCCAACTGTTTATTAAAAAAAAATAACATATACAACAATAATAAACAACATATAAACATATATAACAATTTTTTTCATAATTATAAAAAAAAATGTCAACTGTTTATTAAAAAAATTAAACAACAATATTATAACAAAATGATTTATTTGAACAATAAATAACATTCACTCATCACAAACACGCGCACAATTAAATAAATAATTTCCACACTATTTACATACATGGTTCCGGAAAACCTATTTGGTTTGTACCCGTTTGCCAGATCGAGGGAATCTCGCAGACGGTTGTCGGTCATCGTTTCGTAGTCCTAGACGAGAGGGTCGTAAACTTAATGCTACAGAGGTTATGTTGGTACTACTTGGCCCTCTTAACGTTTTAGTTTTTTAGTGGTATGCGTTGTAAGCGAGTTCTTGAGCAAGTTCCTGAGGCTCAGCTTCCCTCCTGTGGCGGGAGGCGGCGTAGGCGGCGTCCCATGGTCCGTGGGCGGCGATCTGCGGGTGCGAGTTGTCCGCAGCAATCTGGGTAAACTACAACGTTATTCGAGGGTAGAATATAAAAGTTAGTTAGTGTTGGATCTGGAGATCCAAAATAAAGTTAATATTGCAGATGTGATATGTGCATAAGGCATAGGGTGCTCAATAATATGGTACAGTGCTTTATCTGTGTTGATATTGTGCAATTAAGAGTAAATAATTGAATTATATTTAAGTTTAAAATAAATTATTAATTAATTAAATAACTTACCTTCTTGCAAAGTTGGAAGATGGCCAGAGCGACAGATACGACGAACGAGAAGAAAGATAGTTGCAGGGCGTTCCAGGCCTTCAGACCAAGGACTCCGATAGCCAGAGGGATAATAGTCATCGCCTTTAAGAGGACAAACACGAGGATAGGGACGATGATCTTCTTGAGCTTAGCCTTGCGAGCCTCGCCTACAGAGCGGGCACCTTCTTTGTTGAATTTGATATTTAGGCTCAGCTCATCGTTCTCAAGGTTTCTGGGACTGACGGTTATTTTAGTGTCGGCGATGGGCAATTGGAAAGTTACATCATGAGACTGGATGTAGCTTTCAATGG
Source organism: Heliconius besckei (assembly GCA_018249835.1). NCBI lineage: Eukaryota > Metazoa > Arthropoda > Insecta > Lepidoptera > Nymphalidae > Heliconius > Heliconius besckei. The sequence continues at coordinate 2,868 of DWNA01000724.1, read as the reverse complement.
AATCCATAAAATCACCATTAGAGCGAGCTGAAGATTCACCTGCACCGTTCTTTGTCACTTCTACGGCGTCGGAGATCTGTAAAATTTCAATTAGGTAAAAACTGCTACACTATTTAGAGTGAAATTGAAAGTAACACTTTCGATGATTAGCTGTCTTTACCTGGAAAGTATCTTTTTTGAAGATGCTATCTAACAAGGACATAACCTTGTATTTGATGCAAGCAGTGGGATCAGATCCTTCAGCGCATCCAGATCTCATCTCCTCCACCATGCTATCCATAGGAGTTCCATTCCAGAATCCTTGTTTGGAAGGTTGAGCCAAAGCCGCCCCAAATAATGCGAGAGCTATACACAACACTTTCGCTGCCATTTTGCTTTTCTGACTCCTTGTGTTCACTGAAGGACGGTTGGTGAGACTGTGATAGTTGCCACAAGGACCCAATGGCTTTTATACAGCTATTTCAAATTCAGTACGTTGTTTGTAGTTCCGGTACGGATTGTCTTGGTATGTACTGCTCAATTGCGCACTTACTACCTTTTGGTTTCGTGTGGTCAAAGCGTAAGGGAAAGCTATTTGATTCGGATTCACCTGCTCGTATCGTGTACAAAAAGGCCTAAGTTCTAATAGTGGCTTCTATTATACTGTCGTTTTAGAATTATGAGCTCAGGGCGCCTTTTCTGTTGTTTGTGACACTCTGCCCTGGTTCATTGGAGACGTTATCCATGTGCCATGTCCTTATCATTTATATGACCGTTTGCAGGCGTTAGACTGAGACGAAAATTATTTTATAGTTAGCTGCTTTATATGGAGGTCCCGACGTACTGCACGCGTTGTTTGCATACGTAATTGTGTCTAAATTGCTATCATTGAACTTGCCACTCTGCAAGATGATATCGTCGATTGCTATTGTTAAGCACATGATCTTGATTAAATGTTGTTAAAATTAATTATATGTTATTAGTTATGGCTTTTTTATCATTTATTAATAGAAAATAATAAATTGAATGAAAATAAAAATTATTATAGTTTTGACGAAGAGCCAAAAGTAAAGGATTTTGTCAAATAAATACTCTTGAGGCCTCAGAAGTTGTGACTGTAAACGCAACTGGTCGACGGTTCGATCCCCACTCGAGGAAATGAAATACACCTATCCCCCGATTTACACGGTAGTTATGTTCCTGAGAAAAACGTGTAAATCGTAAATTAAAATTTTCAAGTCAAAACCGTGTAAATCGAAAAGCTTGCAGAAAATGCATAATTTTGCTATTTAACAGTTGTGATTTTTTTCAATATTTTAGGTGTACACAGAAATAAAAATAAAAAAATACATTGACAGGTTAAAATATGTAATATACTACGGAAACACTGTTTTTTTATTTAATTACAATACATTAAACAGAAGAACAAAAGAAATCCCGCATTTTCCCTCTGAATTTTAATTAAATAAAATTAAATATATAATAATCTAAATCTAATAAATAAAAATTTATAATAATCTAAATTATGCACTCACTTGTAATTTACGAATATGGAAAATTAAATCTTTCTGAAACTGTGAAACTTTCACTCAAATACAATTTTCCATAGATAAAAAAAACTTATTTGAAAAGCCATGTAAAAGCAAAAACGTGTAAAAAAAGTACCGTGTAAATCGTGGGATAGGTGTATTTATGTAAATTTATATTTTCATTTCTTCACTCCGGTGTCGAGGCAAAGCGCGGCGTTGAGTTCTGCCACTGAACACGCAATTCCTTCAGAATTTAGTGGAAATAAGAAAGGAGTATCCTAACACTAGGTTCCCTCTGCCTACCATACTGTGTGTGGGATACAGCGTGCAGCTGATATTATAATAATTATAATACATAGTAAGTGGTCATTGTGGGTTTGATTCTTACTCCTGAAAATAAATTATTTCCATATTCTTGTTCTGGTTGTTACACAAAGCGCGAAAATGAGGCGAAGAGTGGGACTAGTTTCTTCTGCCTACCTCGCTCGCTATATTATATGCAGGGTACCGCGTAATAAAAAAAAATGTCAAGGATAGTGAACAATCACTTTCCCCAATGGCGGAACTATTCGATGACTATCGGTTATATTAGTATGCAAGTGGGATCCATCCCCGTTATACATATATAATACCTACAATTGATAATAGCGTTATTGAGGTTATAGTAGACTTGCTAGAATTCGGCACTTTTTATTTAATTAATATAAATATATTACTAGCAATTTTGAAAAAAATGCATTAAAAATGCAATGCATTTATCTTTAGGCCGTCGTAGCACAGTAAGCGCGGTGGTTGTGTATTCGATCCATATGAGGGAACTTATAGAAATATTGTTATTAGCCTTACAAAGTATGGCGTTGATATACGCAACTAATACGCAGCCTCGAATTCAAGCGGAAAATTAGGTGTCTCGACTAGACGCTAGTGTACTGGGATAGACTGTGAAACTGAAAAAAAATCTATTATTTTTTATTCCATCCATACCTATATTATAAATTCGAAAGTAACTCTGTCTGTCTGTCTGTCTGTCTTTTACGCAATCAGGCCCAAACCGCTAATTTAATTGTGATAAAATATTCATATAGAGATACTTGAGGGTCTCGGGATGAACATAGGATGCTTTTTTTTCTCATATTTGTAATATTTTCGATATATACCAATATATTAAAATAATTAATTTGACATGCAATTTATTCCGCCATGTTAATAACAATGTTTGCTTAATGCATATCGTACATAGATTTGTATACATTAACAAAAATTAGATGATTTCTATAATTTGATATTCATCCTTATGAAAATAAATATAATAGTCACTTTTAACATTTCATCTTGATAGAAATTATAGTTTACTGTATAA
>DWNA01000723.1:0-19649 GCA_018249835.1 Heliconius besckei | reverse complement strand
CGGCTATTAGTCGCGCACATGCATAATGCAAATTTAAGACTTATGTGATTTTCTCATGGATACCATTGTCAGACATGGACCAAAAAAAAATGGGACCATTCGGGAAGCTATACCTTTCAAATAAAAATTTTTTTATCAAAATCGGTCCACCCAGTTAAAAGTTATGAGGTAACAAACATAAAAAAAGAAAAAAAAAAATACAGTCGAATTGATAACCTCCTTTTCTTACAGAAGTCGGTTAAAAAATATTCTCACGCAGTACCTGTACTAATTATTATTAACTACAAGAATCCTGATCAAATCTAGTGTACGACCTCTCAGTTATCTACTTTTTAGGATTCCGTACATTAAAACAAAGAACCCTTATCTCACTTTGTTGTCCATCTGACGGTCTGTCAAGACCATTTATCTCGAGATCACGTGAATTAATCAAGCTAAAATTCATATCAAACATCAAGTCGACGGACCCTTGGAGCACTGAAAAAATCAAGCTTCTATGTCAACACAATCGAACGATACAGTTGTATCGTGTACTAGTTAGTAATACATAATTTTTGCTGCATTTTGTATGGAAATTTCGGCGTAATCAAAATCTAAGAGATACTTCTTGTGGACCTCTCTACAATTATGAAATGTCTCAAGAAGTTATTTACAATACAAATACAGGAAAAGCGAATGAGTGCATACGTTCCCAATCTGAAGTCCTGAAATTAATACGGAACCCTCGGAGGGTTAGTCGATGTTCACTATTAATCCTAGTAAATAGATTAAATTATTTATTCATACTACTTAACTAATATTAGATTAGCTTGTATTTCAATACATTTCAATAATAAAATATATTAAGACTAAGTTAGTTCAGGTGTGACCTCATTTAGAGCATTTCAAACACAAATATAGCCTCATTCATGAGAAGGCTTTCTATTTAAAATGGCGTTCTAGAGGCCAGTTTATTTTTCTTTGTGTTCAGTGCAGGCATTGTCAGTAATGTAAGTATTTTTTAAAACTTAAATAAGTTATATTTGCCAGCCAGCCTGTTGAGGGGCAGCAGACAGGGCGGGTAGCGGAGCACAGTGCACAACGCTGCTCGTCGTCTACCAGATCGGAAAATAGTCATAGCTCATAGGCCTCCGCAATGTGAACCTAAAATTATATTGATGTTTTAAATTGTACTCTATCTCCACGAGACACAGTTACTAAAGCGATGCTGTGTAGTCTACATCATAAGCACCCGCTACTTCCCGAACCGCTGGGGGGAAAGATGACCTACTTTTAAGACAATCCTCAGATATAGTCAAGTAGTATATAATCAACCAAATATTTAATTCACCAATTTCAAATTAAAAGTGTGGATATTAAATTTAAAAAATCCGTCCGTTACACCGAGAAATGTCCCTCCTTGAACGTTTTCATAACAATTATTAATATCTTAATATCCAATAAACCAATTGAAAGGAGCTCTAACATGGTAATAAAAAATAATTTTAATATCCCCACTCCCAGTCGTTATTATTAAACTCGACGGCCCTCGTAATCCCGCCGGCTTCATTACTCCGATCGTTTCACAAGTTTACTATTGAACATTATGTATTATTATTTTTTCAGGATGTCAAAATTAACTGTCTTCGCGTGTCTCCTGTTAGTAGTGAGAGGTAAGTACGAGCTCTAAGTCTGGTCTAGTTCTAAGTGCTCGAGGTAACAATCTAACCGGAGATGCAAGGAGCAAAAGGTTTAAGGGGGTAGACGATTAACAACTGATGGCAAATCATGTTACAAAATAACTGTACATGTACAAAAATATTATAATTTATTTTGCTTCACACTATAAAAATTAACTGTAATTTTAATAATTACCGAAATATAAATTGTTCAAACAATATAACAAGAGGAAGGTGAGGAAACTAGAACGATTAGGATGTTGAGGGAAGGCCCCGGTGTGTTGTAACGTTGGCCAGGCGAGGCGGCCCATTTGAATACTACATGACCGCATTTGCATACAACGAGGACCTCGCCATATTACTTTATGTCATTGAGCACGGAGTGTCTCAACACTGTGACTCCCTGCCCACGTCCGGGATAGCAACATGAAGATTGACGTATATCTTTGAGTGTGATTATTAATAGTGTAAGCTAAAAGCACTCGGTGCATTTCTACATTTCATGTCCCCGCTCTGTTAGCCAAGTATATATCACCATATCCTCGTCTGTCACTGTAAGAGCTGCTTTGGTAAAAATTCACCTAAACGTACAAAATAAAATGATTCTGTCCATTATTTCTGTGTTTAATTCACAGCTTTCAATTTTCAAAGTAACTCAAGAGACTTTTGAGAGCACTCGTGTCGCCGGGCACAAGTTGTGGGTTCGATTGCCACTCAACGTAATAAAATATTTAATATTTTCATTTTCTCGGTCTGGTTATGAGCCCAAGTGCGGTGTTGATTTTCGCCCTTCAACACGCAATGCCTCTAGAATGCGATAAAAAGTGGAACATGGAAGAGTTTTAATAGGAACGGTGTCTTAAGTGGACGGGAGTCTTAACACTAGGTTCCCACGTTCCCTCTGCCTGCCCTATCATTTGCGGGATATAGCGTGAAGCTCAGTAAAATTATGGTGTTAATAGGATGATCTGGAGAATCATTTAGTTATTTCTATAAATGTTTACTTTGGTATCTAATGTATAAAATAGTAATTGAAACATGTATTTTATTACTATACACGTTAACAGTAGTTATATTATAAAGTTATAATTAATCGCCCACTACGAGTATGTCCTATATCATTTAAAATAGATTGATTGTCTATAAGTGAACATAATCTATGGCTGCCGTCAGATTTCAGATCAGGCGACTGACAGCGGGAGGGACACGACGACGTCAGGCTGTCAGTTCTGAAGTGGCCTCCGTCGTTTTAATTGCTATTAGTTCATAATCTAAGTTTGTGTGCTTTATAATCTATATCGTAGGTAATTGAGCTGTCGGGGATGAGGTTGGACAGTGTATAGATTAAATAAAAGTATTTCATTATAATTATAACACTAGATATCATCGATCGATCCATATATTGGTAGATTTAAGTATTTGTAAGGTTGACTCACGTACACGCACAACGTGAACGTGAACACAACACGTAGAAGCTTATGGTACGTGTTTAGTAGTTAGTCGCGTAACACTGCGCCGATCAATATCCTCCTCCTCGTTTAGCACTCATACTTATTAACTAAAAAGGACATTAAAAATTCGTACAAGCATTTTAAATTTGATAGTATAAAAGTATTTGATTCAGTTTTAATGTGAAAGTCAAGTCGACATCCGCTGAAGCAGAAGTAGCGTCGCCGTCATCAATCACAAATGGGGCGATAGGGGGCGATAGGGGGACGTTAGTTCATACTTCATAGATAATACGAAGCTAAACGATATCATATAAAAGTGAAGATTATACAGCTGGTGCCTTTTAATGCAATTGCATTCAACATTCTTATAATTATGTTTTAGATATCATAGAATTAATCTTTTTTTTACTTGAATTAAAAAAAAATCAGCTTCACGCTGTTTCCTGCACACAGCAGAGTAGGCAGAGGGAACCTAGTGTGAAGAAACTCCTTTCCCCACTTTAATTTAAAAAAATAATAATTCAAAAGTAATTCTAAAATAATGATTAAAAGTACTCATGAACCAGTGCAATAACTTAGTTAGACAGTCATCACCCATCATCCTTTCTATATGTTATAGGTATAGTTTATCGAATTTTTTCTTGTATCGTATAAAAACATACCAACTTCACAAACAACTAATTACTCTGAGTATATTAAAAAAAAATGAAAACACCGTTTAACTTCAAAATTAAACATATTTTCTAAAAACGGAAACGGAAATATATGAAGTAATCTAGTAACAGAATGAGTAGCGTAGCGGCGGCGGCGGAGGGTGGAGGTCGGGACCACTTTTCCACTTTTTCCCGCGGCCGCCTAACGAGGGCCTAATGAGCTCGAGATGAGATTCCTACTTATAATATTACGCTAACTTGTACTCCGTGTACTTTGCTGCCAGTAAATCTGGCTAATGTCAGTTTTTGCTCGGTTTGTTTAAAAATATCATGTTTTCGAGCAAAAAAATGTTCTCTCAGTTGGTTTGGGTTGGGTTGGTTGGTTACTGTTTCGTATATTGTATAATTGTGTTAGAAATAATATTTTATGTTTAATATATAACATTTATTTTGGTAAACTGTGATAAATATTTTTTATTCATACCGCGTCGATTAAAAGATAAAATTATTAGCCAAAAAGTACTAGAACATACAAATAAATAAACATTCTAATTTACTTTTAAAAAAAATTATACAAAATAAAAAAACTAGACTGTATATAAAACTAAAAATAAAAAGAATCAAGCCTAGTAATCTGAAATTTTGCACAATTAGAACAAATTAGATAATAATTCAATTTTTAGTGGATACACCTGAATAAACTATTTTTTCACAAAGTAAGACAGCAGCCAGGATCTTTTTAATTTCAAATGTTACTTAATATCTAATCTATCTCTATTCAATAGTAATATAGTTTTTTGGTATTATTTAGTACTACTACCTAATCTGAACATAACATCAAAAGAAAAACAAATGTGTTAATGTTATAATACTTCTAGAATATATATCAGGACAAAAAAAACTAGCGCAAAGAATAAAATATATGTATAACTAAGAGATAAAAGTGTAAGTAAAAGGGGAACCCCCGCACGAGTGTTTGACTTCAGTAGTTAGAGCTCAAAGACCACTTCATTACGCGAGATTAAAAGAGAAACAAACTGAAAGAATAAAACACTGTCGCAGCGCCTCGACTAATGTACAGAAGGGATTTACCCATTGTTTCCTCAGATTGCTATTAATTCTATATTATAACATTTTTATGTTATAAATAACATTTAGTTACTAAATAAATAGACGTTTTTTACATTTTGGCATAGATACGTATAAGAGTAGTTTTGATCGCAAGAGAAATCTTTTGGGTCTTGGATTCGAGTTCGCACTATTTGCTTTGCACATGTATTATATAAGAATACCACATCCCTTACCACACCCCCGACATCCCATAGCCTGCTTCGGTATGTAAACTTTCCAACACAAAAATAAATAATAATTTAGAACGCTGACAACTCCAGCTTTATAATATTAGTAAAGATTTACTCAATGTAATGTGATTCCAATCTTTGTAATTACATTTGCACAGCGACCTGTTAACATCCGAGTATTTGGCGTGGAAAGGCGACACGAAAACAATTAAGCTTGTTACTATAGCTCGGTTCGCGAACAATTTTTTAATTTTTCTAAACAATGAGACTCGTCGTTTTGGTGAATTTATAGCCCCCGGGGGCGTCGTCCATGGGGGACTCACACCTGAGTGTTGGCATGCTTCGCTTATTTAAATATAATTAATAATTGGAATATTTTTTAGATTTGTTTGTGTACAAAACGTTTGATGTTAAATGTTATTCATTTTCTTACGTTTTAAAAATATTGGAAACTCGTATAAAAATATTTAACACTTTAGATTTTTTAAATATTACCAATCTCTTAGTCTGGTTAGAAATCAGAACCAGATTTGGAAAATGGAAAAAAATACGAGTTTTATACATAAACAAATTTCGTAATCTCTTTGAAGTGTCTTATATATTTTATCTATACATTTTTACATGAAGAAAAAATGTTCCAAGACTGTGTCCTCAGTGAGCCTCGCTCCACTCAGGAGTCCGACGAGATACATTAGTTTGGTTTGAAACTGTCAAAGATTCAAGTGATTAATATTCAAATAAGTTAAATGAAGTCGAGGTATCGGCTTGCTTTAATTTGGAAATTATCAACTTGGCCTGACTTGGGTTTCGTCAACAGTTTTTTTTAAATTAATATAAAAAACAAAACTTTGACAGTCTCCTGGAATATTCAAACAAAATGACATAATTTTAAATTCGAAGACTTTGATAAATTAGTATGTTCACGCATAGCGCGTGACATCGAACACGTGTCTTGTAGTAACAGACTTTGTCTTTGGATATGTCGTATAATCTAAACAAACAGCACTTAAATGTGAGGTCACGTGATAACACCGCGTACGTATACGCAATACTAACATAGGGAGAGTGAACTAAACTGTCGCCTATTCGTCTATACGAGTATATCACGGCACGGTGTGTGTGTTGCCCGTCCATCGTCCACACGAACTACACATGTTCCTTATTAAATGTATTAATAGTTGTAAAGTGTTAATTCACTCACATTAAAACGGATTAAAATTTTAAACGAAACTGGAACAGGACTCGAACCTGCGCTCCTCAAATTCCATCCAAGTATTTTATAAAAAATATGAACGACACCTACGTTGAGGTAATAAGTAAAAATATCGTCGAACAATAAATATAGTCGCGTCTTAGCTATTTACAAGAGTCATTAAGCGAAGAGTTCGAGCGCGACGTTCTCCGGCGACAATTAAAAAATGAAAACTTGAACATTATTCGTATGTTTTATAATTTCATAATTTATTATTAAACTTACCTTCTTCTTCAGAAGAACATGAATAAACAAAATCTATTTCAATTTCCATCATAATAACAGTCACGGCGGCCACGTCGGCTGCATATTAACTAATGACTCAACACTCAAGTTTACAACACATACATAGTAAACTGTTGTATAATACGAAATAAATACTAGAAATTGTTTATTAAAAATGGAAACTTTTATGGTGTAGACTTCCACGCGATAACATATCTATTTGACGTATGAGTGCCCTTCGGCCACTTCTGTTCACCTCATACAAAGGAATAATAGTTCGATATAAATTAAAGGCACTCAATTCCTTGGGGTTCTAAAAGTGAACACTATATTCTGATGTATTTATAATAATGGGTGTTTTAATTTATGAAGTGTGTAATTTCTTGTTTTACAAAGCGTGGCGTTGAGTTCCGCCGATCAACACGTAATACCCTAAAATTATGGCGGTAAGTGGACAACGAAAGTATAAAAAATATTTAATAAAATCAATATTTAAAAGGTTTATTCGTTTTTGCTTTTCAATTTTTCTGTCGGTCACATTTTTTATTCACATTATTACAATAGTTATGTAACTTAATCTAGTAAAAGTGTTTTTGACAGATGTTTTTAAAGATTACTAATGTCGTATGTATATTAAATTAAACCAATATTAAGAAGTTTAAATAGAGTTAGAAGTGGCTGTCCACCACTGCGCCACCGTGGCCTCGTGCCTCTGCAGGTAACGTCACCTCTGCAGGTAACGTCGCCTCTGCAGGTAACGTCACCTCTACGAGGCCACGAGCGCGTGAGAGAGCAATAACGCCGTCTCGGGGTAAACGAAACATGCGATAGTTGTTAGCGTCTTTACGAGCGTCTTATCATATTTTATTCAGTAACCTTACTATACGATTAATCGTTTGGAATATATTTTAACTGTACGTGAAAGTTATTTTATGTTAGTTTTATAACTACAAGATAGCTTTAGGTAACTACTTATATACTTATTTACAATACAATACTTTCCTCTATTCTCGAGATACTGCGTGACGAATAGTGCAATTCAACGACGCACGCTTGTGCGCCTGTACCACCACTTAGCTAGTCACTTACTAACTGACTAAGTTGTCATTAGGAAACAAGACTTCGTCAAACTGACGCCGAGTGTCCGTCACGTGGAGAGCGGCCGCTAGTGGCAATGTATATTTGTTTGTTATTTTACTAAATTATACCGCAAATACTGGTAGCACAAAATAATAAGGGAATTCAAATTAGTTCGGTTCAATTATTTAAACAAAAAGATGTAACTCCGACTGTAAAGTCAGATATTATTTTTTATACGCACGGGTGAGACACGCACTCAGGGGAACGATTTGAAGAGTGTAGCCGGGACCCTGTCCATCTGAGGTACGTCTTAGGTAGTTAGTCAGATTATTAACTGACGTAGTTATGTGTTCCACAGTATTAGGTGCTATGGCTACTTTGGGGTTTGTTCATCTTGGACTGACAGATGTGAGATAGTCTCGCCATCTATAACTTGGGCCCTAAAGATTCTTTAAGGCAAACATCTAAAGTATGAATATGTGAGTGTTTATATTTCCATTTTCTTCGCCCTGGTGTCGAGGCAAAGCGCAGCGTTGAGTTGCGCCACTCAACACGGATGCCTCCAAAATTCGACGGAAAGTGAATTAATACATTTTTGAAAATAACAAGACAAATATAATGATTTTTACCAAAATCGGTGATGTACTTACATAATAGACCGAGATCAACGATCCCGAGGCCCACAGACATAGACATAGACAAATGAACAAATCTCTAAAATAAAATGCGTAGGAAAAAAATCCTATACAAAGCTGGCAACGGGGTGAGAGAAAGCAGGATTTTAGGAAAAACAGTCTTATAGTTGACGCAAACGAAGTCCCGGGCTACTACTAGTATTATATATAAGTTCAGGTGTTTTCTCAATTGATGTAGCAGGCCCCAGTTAAATTAAAATTGTTTTAATATTCAAGCGCCATCTGCGCGTGCAATTTGTATGGAAATCATGCCTATTGTGTACTCGACCTTATTTGTTTTTATTGTTATTTAATTATTAGGTTTTTCCCGTTTCCAGTATAATTTGAGCATTTTTCCCACAAATTTTGTTTTATAAAATTCTATGCTGAAATAATTTTTATTTCTTATATTTTTACATCTGGGAGTCGCGTCACACATCGACTACAATTTAAATGACGACCTCGAAATCGTGTTGCGGTATCAAGCTGAAATGAATATGAAATTTATCCTCCACCCTGGAAAACAGTGTTTGGATCCTGTTCCTAGGTCTCCTGTTCCTAGACTTTGCAAGTTGGCCAGTGAGTACAGTGACCTATTTGACAGAATGCTGATACAACTAGCAAGATTCGATTAATACAATACAATTCATTGTTTACAAAATGTATTAATGTTGACATTGTTTAATTTTCTTTTTAACTTGTTTTGTGCCTACGTAAGTGTTTGTTACATCTAGTACTAGTGCTATGCACCACTAATATGTACTACGCACTTTTTACGTATGTATTGATGGATCACTAAATAAATAAACCAACGGAGTTGCTAGAGCAGATCTAGCAACTCCGTTAGCAGAGGACATGAGTTCATTAGTATTATACTCAGACCTTTCTTCTTTAAGAAAAGACAGAAGTCTTGTTGTCTGTTTGTCTGTCAAGATTCTATAAATAAAGAAAACTAAACTCTAAGTTAACAGGTTTAAAAGAAACATCCGTTTACCTCTTTTGTACTATATTATGATGACTTCCTTTTTTCTATATATTACTTATACATATTAATTAATGTACATATAAAACGTCACACGTAACGTAAAATATATTTTTATTACATTTAAAGGTTTTCCTAGCGAAAATTGCAAATATGTGTCATGTACGTGGTGTCAAGACTGCCTCGTGGGTGAGCATCCATCATATCTCTCGATGAGTGCGCTGCACCGCCCGCGCCCCCTGGCCGGCGACCCCCTGGCCGGTGCGCTGTGTTTCGACACTCACCACGTAACGTCTCTATATGACATATGCTAGTACTATCCACATACGTGTTATGTCACGCTACGGACTGATAATTACTAGTTCACTTTACGTGAAACAGTCGTGGCGCGACATGCTGTGGGTTTCGTGGCTTTGAGTTCCTCCACTCAACACGCTATGCCTCCAGATTTCAACGGAAAGTAGGGGAATGGAAGTGGTTTAATGGGAACGGAGTGTTTTAACATAATACGTGCAGGATACGTAAAAAAAATATTACGTCGATGAAAATCTTGACAAATTATGTACATAATCAAACATAATGAAATATTCATTTTTAATTTAATTTAATACTGTCATTAAAGTTTCGGACACAAAACGCACAACAGGTAGGTAGGTACAATTAGGTACAATTAGTCGCCCCACTCGGCGGCGTCGGTGGTGGGTAGCAACATCTCCTCACCGTTAATCGTCCTGCGCTCTAAATGTTTCTTGAAATTACGTTCAAACTAATTTAATATTACTGTGACGTCATTGAAGTGAACGCTTTGTGAACCAGATTGTATACTTTGTAACAGAACAGTAGTAATCAAACCCACAACCGTCGCGCTGTACGAGTACAACAACACACTGATGAGAATTTTCATCAAAGTATTATGTTATTTGCTTGTGAGATATTGGTAATATTGGCACAACGTCGGATATTAGACTTCTCAAAGGCCTTTTGACGGACGTTGTTTGGTATAATATCGAAAAGCCAGCTGTTCCGTGTGGCACTAGCTTAGGCATAAAAAAGAAATTAAATTATCTTTAAAAATAAAAAATGTAGCAAAATTAGGAACACCTTGATTACATATAACAATATTAATATCTCATAATGTGTTATAAAAGTACAAGACAACCCCGAGTTGGTAGACATATGAACGGTATCTAAGAAACGCGGTTGAAAAATTACTACAATAGAAAAAAAATAAATTGAATAACACAATCTACATAAATAAAATATATTTATTCCCCCGCTCTTGTAAAACGAAGTGGCTTGAGTTGCGACACTTATACGAAAACCTAACCTACCCTGCTACGCCTGGAATACAGCGTGAAACGTGCTGTTAAGAACTAAAGCTATCCAAGCTAGATCGTTACTCACTTAATTTTAATGAATTTAGCAAGTTTAACCGTCACTATTCTGATATCTTCTAAATAAGGCAACCTGATAGCCACCGCGCCACCACCACCGCGCAGTCAGCTCTGACCAATTAAATTTGACGAGTACCTCACCAAGTCGACATTAATTGACTCGTACACGTCGGATGTTCACTAGTAGGAGTAGATGTGGTGTGTGGTTTACTTCTGCTATATTGAAATTTAAGCTTTCAATCTTGGTGTAGTAGTTTATATCTGTATCAGATTTCATCGGTATTACATATAATGTACGTATTTATATCATTGAAATGCTGTGTTACGGCTTTAAATGTACAATCTGATTAAGAAATGTGAAGATAATGCTTAACGACGTTTTCACCTATTCAACAGAGCGGGTAATGGATCAGAGAATATTTAAAGTATGTTTATATGTATAGTATATGTATTCTGAAGTATTGTTATTTTAATATTTCATAGAATCTGAAAAAGAAATAAGGTAATGTTTTCTAATTTCATAGTGAGATTTAATAAAATTTGTTATGTTCGAACATTTGTCACTTTTAGAATGTTACCAGACCAGGTGATCCATAAGTATACGCTGTATTCCAAATATAGTGTCAAATAATTGTTTTTTAAAATAATGAAAGCGTCCACTCAAATGTTTCCTTTGTTCGGAATACGCCTGTTGAGGCGCAGTGATGCCTGTTGAATGAGCGTTCATTTAATAAATGACACCACTTTCTACTCTACCATCATATGAATAAAGTGCATATTCAAATGTTACGAGAGGTAGCATTAGTTTCGGGCGCGAGATCAAGTCTAATCCATAAAGTAATCCGTTCTAATATATACCTCTACCCCACTGTCCCACTGATTCCTGACGTTTGATAGCTTATTTCTATATAAGCCGCGTCTAGCACCTTAACATGAGGTTCCCTTTAACCTGTCATACGTTAAAAAGCGTGAAACTGATTTTTTTTCTTTTTTAATTATTTACTTTCCAAAGATCTGAGCATATAGACTCTTCTACATGAGACACTTACCGATTGTCCCACTCTTTAACTTCTTAAAGCATAACAAAGAATACTGAAAGAACTTAGTGAGACCGAAGTAAAGTGAGGGAACTTATCACCGTGCTTTAACTCGTCAAAAATGAAAATAATTCAGTCCTCCAAGCGGCCGTCATCCCCAACAATCATCGCGCTAATTGTCCTAAACATCTCATTTCATCATATTTATTATTTTAAATTTATACTAATTATATATCTCATAAATAGATCTTATAATATCTGTTGCACATTTTATCCTAAACCGAGAGAACCAAGTCGTTAGAGAAAGTAGACTGGAGTGAACAAATATTTATGGTATTTTTATAATTTCTTTTAATCTCTTTTCAGCTGTTTCAATTTCAACTGAAAATTGCGTCTGAATTAAAGTACTTGCTGTTGCATGAAAATAAAAACTGTACTGTACTGTACTGTAGAGCAAACGCGAACTTGAACATGGCAACAATTAAGGGAGGAACCACATTAATGAACTAAACAAAAGTTAATATTAGAAATATATGAAATATCTCTATTTATTATAAAGAATGTTATGAGATACAATATTTCAGTAGTCAGGAGTTGGTACAGCTGGTATTCTGAGATAGAATAATATAATAATACTATGTGTTTTAAAAAAGTTGCGTAAACTTTTAATAAGGAATACAGAACTACTACACATATATTTTAGGTAGACGGTGCATACCGATTATTTGAGACATTGCTTGTTAAGTAGCGGAACTCAACAACGCGCGCCTAAAATTAAATTATTTCATGAAATAACTCATATTTAAAGTGTTCCAATGCATAGCTAAGGTCTCCGTAGCGCTAACGTAGCACGCGTAGTACGTAGGCGCTACGCCGCTACGCCGCTATGCCGGCCGCCACCTGCACTTTATGTACACCGCACGAATCTCTAACCGTTTCTGTAATTTCTATGGCGTCATGTGTCGACGTCGTAAATTTCATGACAAATTAATTGTAAATATTTTAAATTGAAGTTGGTAGGTTTTTGAGTAATTTAAATAATAAAAGAGTCAGCGGCAGATTTTTCATTCGGAGAAAAGAAATATAATTATTTCCTCGCTCTGTTCTGTGTCTGTGCTATTGCCTAACAGCTCAAAGTTCTAGTGGTAACACTAAATTCCCATTATTGATGCTATCGTCCTAATATTCAGCAAATGTGCAGCACCAACAAGTGTAAAGAAAACAGACAATATAATACTACTACTAGTTCTGGACGCTTCTGAAGTTCCATTTATTTATTTTATTTTAATTTATGTGTTGAATAAAAAGACAATTGAAAAAATAAAAAAAAGTTTATCTTAAACGACCTTACATAACGAATATTGATGAATATCGATATTCAACTGTCTAAAGACATGTTAGATAAAAAGAAACATACGAGGGACTTCGTGTTCAATTTAATTTTGACTCACGAATAAAAGTTTTTCAATTTATTATGATCAATTTCGTAGATTGTCATTTCGACTCTCGGTCGGTCTTTTAATGAAGCAAGTACATTCAGTTCAGTTCAGTTCCGTTCAGATATCATTCTTCGAGGTACGGTTCTCATTAAAATTGATGTCATTTTGCCCCCGACGTATGTCATTCACAGTTAAATTTAAAATATGATATATTACAACGTGACATCGGCCAAGTGAACTGTGCGCAAGTGGCACGCTCAGAACCAAATACCTCTACGGGCACAAGCGTGTAGCTGGTTCGATTCTAACTCGAGTAAATATTATATTTTAATATGTACATTTCTTCGCTCTGGTAACGAGGCAAAGCGATACGTGAAGTTCACCACTCTAGACGCAACCAGGTAACCAGGTTCCCTTTTCCTACCCAACTGAGCGGGATACAGCGTGAAGCGTAACAATAATATTTTTTTACTATAATTTGAAAGCAGTTGCTTTATTTATTTGACGTTCCTGCTTCTTCGCCGTAGCTTAGACGTTCGCAATTTTCTACCCACTAGAGACAATACTGCGGGACAGAAAAGCTATTTTATAAACTAGTCGTAGCCTTTAAGCTTTCAAACGTAAATCTCGTTTTTCACTGAGAAGACACTTTAATAGTTTCCGTAAAAAATTTGCGAAATTCTCAGTGTCTATAATGATAACGAAAATCTCATTCGTACAATCATAATAACATACAACAGATTGTTGCCTCATATAGTGTGCTACGTAATATCGACGACGGCCTGTAACTGTAGTTCTCCCTAATGGAACAAAATGCAACGCGTACACTTGTGTTTGTGCCAAACAGAAGAAAAACGGAAATAAACGAACAACAGTTGAATGTTGATGTATTACTTACTAGATATTAGTATTAGCTAAAGATGAAAGCTTTACTTTTTATGATTTTGATGATAAAAAAAATACCGTTATTGAACATCATTAAAATATTGTAACGCATAAATATGATATGTTTATAACACTATTTGATTTTATGAAATTTATAAAGAATTTTATTTACGCAATTCATATTAGTAATTCTTAACGAAAACTTTCATTATAATGAATAATTAAAGAGTGCTCGTATATGTCTAGTACATTTTGTTTCCTGTACTTATGTCAAACCACGTTGAGTGTCGGAACTCGAGATTATGAGGGATCGAACCTACACCCATCGTAATGTAAACATCGCTGACGCTGTCTCACAGCACCATAATGGCCTCTGTATTTGCTTTATTTAGTTATAAGTCATTGTTTTTACCTTATATAAACCCACGACTACCAACATTTTTACCTATTAATGTGGGTAATGAATAAGTATACAGAAGTAATATATTTAATAGCAAGTAGTAATGCGAATGTCTAATTCTAATATTCATTTTAATAAATAAAGATAATTTCAGTAGACTCTTTTCTAATATCGATTACTTGGCGACTAGAGACATTATTTATAATTAATTAAGACATCGATATCGGGCTGTCGTTAACAACCCTCACCACTGGCTTTAGACTAAGTAATTATTTAAGAGGACGAAAGTGTTTTACCTATTTTAAAAGACTTGTTCTTTTGGACTAAATAAGTTTTAAAATTGGACGAAGAAAATTCTTTCTTTCAATAATTCCAACGTTATTATTAGTACTGAGTGATATAAGACTAAAATCTCTTAATATAATGAGCTTTAAGTTACGTAAAGTTATCCACTAAATGTGATTCCTAAATATAATAACGTAAACTTAAATGTGATGTATTTTTGACATATTGACATGGTAGTTACTCTCTACCTATTATTTTTTATTAAGGATTTTTCTTGTTGATTTTATTGTCTAGCTTAAGAGCGTTAATGAGATTGACGGAGTTAACAACTGTGCAGCGCAGTTCAGCGCAATCTACTATAAAAATGTTTTTTTTATATGTCCTTTGTGTTCAAAGTAATTTGAAAACTAAATTAGTCTTTATACTCGTATATCAGCTAGTTTATATGGCTGCCAAGTGGGCAAACCTTATAATTTTTTTATTATATGAACATACTTATATTTATTACTGTTTATTATACTTTTACAAACTCTTAATATTTAATTTACCTAAAATAAAGAGCAAATTTTCGTTTTTTATTTCTCATTCCTCAGCACAGTCGTCAATTTTGGTATACTCGTACATAATAATCAAAATGCAAGACTTACCGTTGTGACTCGGCGTAAACTTTTTCAGTATTTTCAGTACAGCCCTGCGTTGTCTCCAGAGCACTACTGCTGGCTGGTCCGCCGTCAAAGCCTTATATACTCGTCGGTGGTTGCGAGGGCGATGGGCGGGACTTGAAAGCGCATGTCGCTTAAAGCTCCTCCCATTTTGAATGAAAATCTGAGTGACGTCACGTGTGACGTCACCAAAATTTTGTTTATGACCAATACGAACAAGATTTAAAGGTTATGTGGATCATGAAGGCTTTTTTTATAAGAATAGGCATTTTTCTGGTAAATGATCGGTCACCAATTCAAAGAGTTTGTTATATTTAACGGCGGAACTCTAAAAAGGAAATTGTATGAAATGAGTGTGAAATGTATTTTTATACATTCCATCCATTTCCTCTAGTAGTAATCAAACGCACAACGTCGCCGTTACAACCGCCGCGCGACACACTATATTTCATTTTAATTGAAAGATAATTTAACAACACAAGTTTAAGTATGAAATCCATAAAGTTATATTCAAAATATAGGTGTATGAGGATGTCTGAGTAATAATAATAGTTTTTTTACACAATGTATATAGGATTGTCCATAGTCCGCCTATCCAATACTATAAAGTAAGAAATATATTTAAAGGTGGGCCCCCTACCTTTAAATCCGCACTAACGTGGAGACTTGGACAGTGGAGGTAACTCCACTGTCCAAGTCTCCCTGTCGACGCCAATTTCAAAATAATTCTGCAAGTGATTTTTTTGTCGTGGAAATGACAAGACAAACGAGCGTATGGGTCACCGCCTCCCACGACCCCGTGTAACACCAGAGGTGCTAAGCCACTCGGATACTGAAAGATAGCCAGCCTGGATGGCAATTAGAAAAAAAAGAAGGAGAAGTTCGTATATTTCAACTAGCTACATAATTTGGATAGTTCGTCAACAGAGCGTAAAGTGTAGGTTTACGAGGATGTAATAAACACCAATTGTGAGTGACACTATAAGAGGAGGTCGTAAAGCTGCTCGTCGACGCTGAGACGAGCACAGCTCCCTGACACTAATATTCCAACCCGACGTCGGTCTGTGTAAGCGGGTCACGTCAACGGCTCACTCCAGTAACAAGACAACGTGAGGTGTTGAGTCCGCCACTCAACACGCAATATTTCTTATATAAGGCAGTACGTGGAGAACGGAATGTCTTACATTAGGTTCCTTCTACCTCTTCTACTCTGCATTGTGAAAAAAGCGTGAATCTAGTGTTTAATATTTCTGCAGTTCATTTGCTAATTTTAATGACAAACTGTGTCATTATGGTATTTAACATTTTGGTAATTTTGTTTTTTTTACTTTATAACTTTAAACATGGAAATGAATGAAGATATTATATTAAAAAATAATAAATATTTTTGTGAAACAACAACTTTTACGATACGTTTATAATTATTAATAATAACTATTGAAGAATTAAGAACAAAAAAGACATATTTACTTTGTAAGCACCTAAAAATAATAAATTCACATTCCCTGAGTGAAAATCGTACCCACAACACTCTGTTCCCCACGTATCGTCAAATTTTTTGGAAGACATTGTGTGTTGAACGAAGAAATGAAAATGATTCATCCCCCGAGTGGGAATCAAACCACCACCCGGTGGTCAGTTAGACTTACCGCTGCGTCCTGACGGCCTCGTCAAGCACTGCAGAATACTTCGGTTTTATTTTATACGTTCATATAATATTTCTATTTGACAATCCCCACGTATTACTTACTGAGACACGTATGACACGAGCCAGCTCAAGTGTTTCATTAGAGCTACATATAACGACGCTCCGGACACAACATATTTGTTTTAATTAAGTTTGTTATTTATAATTCATTAATTATTTGTATTATCCTATTATTTACTGGTATTGAGTCCGGTCCGGTCGGGTCGTTTATCTGTAGCTTCCTTTCTGTTTCATAGTTCACGAAGACGAACGTGATGTGTAAGACACTTGTTGGTGTGTCAGCGGGATATTACAAGAACATTGTTAAAAGACGCTATTTATTTGAACGACACGTGTTTTAACTCCATTATTATCAAAATTACTTAAATCTTATTTGTTTCCTAATTAAGTAATTTGTATACATATTTTATAACAAATTTATAAATTGTCTCATTTATTTTCGCCCTCCCTAACACCCTCCCCCCGCCCCCCCCCCCGCCCCCCTGCTCCCCTGCTGCATACAGATACAGTACATCTGGTGATGTCCCTATCAAACAAAAGTAATAAAGTTTCCAATAATTGAAATCAATTAGAGGCAGTAGTTAAATAATGTTTACTAGCGCTCTTACTCCGCCTTTATGTTCATTGGGCGGCGGACGTCGTAGCCGTCGTTAGTTAGGGAGCTTTACTAGTCACCAACAACGAGTGTACATCAAAATTCTTATACACCTGTTACTGTTACTGTACTCTATATTGTGGAGATTTTTACAAATTTCAGCTTTTAGCAGAGATTATTGCTGAAATAATAATTTGGTATTACCTTATTTTATTTGAAAATTAAAATAAATTGTCTAATTCGCTCCTATTCTTGTTACACACATATTTTAGGCCAGTCGAAACACGACAGGCTGTGGATTTGTTTTGACGTTTAATATTTTATTTCCTCGCTCTGCTAACGAAGCAAGGTGCGGCGTTGAGTTCCGCCACTTAGCGCGCAATGTCTTCAGATTTCAACGGAAAGTGAAGAAGCGTCCTAATGGGAACGGAGTGTCATGACACTAGGTTCCCAGATTCTCTCTCCCTATCATCCATGACGCAATACAGCGTGAAACTATATAAATAAATACAAACATAAGTATATATTTAATAATTTTACTCGTGTAATCTATGTGTAACAAACACCGTAATGTTCATATTGGAACTCATAAACCGTGTCCAAATCCAGTACAAGTAATTTGCAGAGTCAACAGCGCGCCGTGTTTGCCCGGCACGTGTCATCGCGTGTGTATTACCTATTAACTTGGAATTAAACATAGTGATTTTGTAGATTTATCGGAAATTATTTGAGAACAGTATTCACAATAAAACATTTTTCTTGTTCATTTCCGAAATTAGATGATGTCTTAGTGAATCGCAATTTTCTTTCTTTTCAAATTAAAGATATCTTTAAATATTCATTTCCATTTCAGAAAATGAAATATTTAATATTGTCACTTCTTCGCTCTGGTGTTGGGGCAAAAGTTCCGCCTTTCAACACGCAGATTTGGGCGTCTTAACACTAGGCTTAATTAATTTAATAATATATTAATATAATTCTCTAATAAGTTAATTTACTCCATTTAGCGGAGTGTTTTGTTTGACAATGAACATTAAAATATTTATTAATTATTTCAAAACAAAGTATATTTGTATTTTTGTCTATATTAATACGCAATAAAAAACAAGCTATTTATTAAAATAAATTATTTTTTATATGTTAAAAGTTAAAAGTGTTTATTTCCATTAAATACAAACATAAAAAAAATCTTTTTTGTCTTAAACCTAAAGTAAATAATAATTTGACACAAAGACTTATTTGGTATTACAGTAAACGCAGACTGGGGATGGCCACCGCTACCAATCTTCTTGAACCCAATCACTGTTGTCAGAGGACTGGAACACTTCGCCCAGTTTATAGATAAATCTCAATTAGTAAGTTTTTAAGTACTATTCCACATTTAGGAAAGAAATACACTTTATTAGAAAATATATTAAATTTTCACGCAACGGAATTCGAATTCCCACCCGCTTAGGAAACCGTCCAATCACTGTGACCACTAAGCCATACATTTTTCTAACGTTAAAATTCTAGTAATCATTACTAGAATTTTAAGCTACGATTAAATTTTTATTACGTTTTCTAGGAAAGTAGTACGCAGTCAGAATACAAAAAAATGTTTTACGATTAAGCTGTAATACTTATCTCTTTGTAAGATTAGTGTAAAAAATGTATAATCTATTGTCAATAGTAGTATCTAATAAGGAAAATTGATAATTGATACATTAAATATTGGTTTATCGATGAAAATTGGAAAAACCTTATCTGAATGCGTATTTTAATGGGAGCGGGATTCATTATCTACTCTTGAATATGTTTATACGAGTATAGTTCTTTTTGTATTGCGTGTGATAATATAATATAATAATGTTGATTTTTTTATTTTTTTTTACTTTTAAAAAATAAATGCCCCGTCCCGAGACCCTCAGGAAAAAAGGCATTCACTATATTCTTGTTAATATAAACACCCCCCCCCCCCCCCCCCCC
>DWNA01000722.1:0-19666 GCA_018249835.1 Heliconius besckei | reverse complement strand
AGAATGCAGCTTTCATACAAAACAAAAACAATGTAAATCGGACCAGTAGATTCAGAGATCTTAGCGTTCAAACAAACAAACAAACAAACAAACAAACTCTTCCGCTTTATTATATTAGTATAGATAGGTAGGTGGTCTGAGCACAGAGTGATCTCTCACTTAGTTTATTTTTGTGAATCTATAAAACAAATGAAGGTATTATACAATATTCTTTTATTAGTTAGATATAACATTGATTGTTGAAGCACTTCTAGTAATAAGTTAGATAAGTTTTTAGTTAAGTAATAGTGGCCATTCAATGAATTGCTATTTCATTTGTATCAGGCGTTTCATTTGTCATATGTGTCATATCCAACGGTACTTTGCAATATTGAATACATCGTAAGACTGCAAGCTGACCAGTCACTAGGTAAAATCAATATTTTAAAGATAGAATAGAATAAACTTACACACACAAAGAAAGATGAACATGCAAAAAAATATATAAACATGTATACAAGGGCGGTCTTATTGCTTCAAGCCATCTCATACAGAACCTTTTGTTAAAAATAAAAGGATTAGTAAAAAAAGAGAATAATGAAAGTAACATTTAAGATATCCTTAAGTAACACAATTAACAAGGTAATTAGGCCCTTAAAATGGTATAACACTCGGAAGGCATCTTCAATATTCGACTGATAACTTAATAGTCCTCAACACGCTTAAACTTATTGTTACGTTATAACAAAATCTCTACGAAGTTGTAGCTTATAACATATATGCTTTTTATTTTCATGTACGAGCATAAACTTAGTACTGTAAAGTATTATCTAAATCAGCTCAGTAGTTTTGCCAATCCAGCCAATAATCTAACTTTCCTGAAGACAGAATAGCTAAACGTGCCAGTAAAATAGCTGTAGCCAGAGCCCGCAGTGAGAGTTTGTCACCGTTGTATGATAAACTTGAAACTGGAGGGGCAGAAGCTCATTTACAAACTGGCATGTTCCTGGGATAAAACGACGCAAGAAATCGCAAAATGTCTTTGCGTCAGAGATTCCCAGGGCACGCTGTTCTGTAATCATGCCTCTGTGAAGGAGAGGTGGAGAAGCTAATTCCAGGAGTTGCTGAAATCTCAGCACCCATGCAGTCTTCATCACGACCCACCGCCTAACTTCGGACTTATTGCCCCAATAACGACATTCCGATCGAAGCGTGGATTCTATATTGATATAGCAAGCTATATCAGTTCCTGGAGTGAGACCTCTCAGACGCCCAAGGAAGCGCTGATTGGATGTCGTGATGCAGGACGTGAAAGCCAATGGTCTAACCACCGAGGATGCAAAAGACCGTGCAAAGTGGAGTAAGTTGAGTAGGAAGGCGGACCCTGGCAACAGCCGGGATTAATGCCAGGAAGAAGAAGAAGCAGCTCAGTAGTTTTGCATAAAAATGGAACAAACATCCTACCGTCCTCATAAACTTTCACATTTATAATTTTGATAATTGTACATTAGTTTTTTGTATACTTCCTTTTACCGTTACATGTGATAACGTCAACTTTATACAGGGTGGACCAATAGAGAGTTAACTTATAAAACACATGCACAGTCAATAGGGATTTAGTGCCATGGTGTCTTTCAGTGGAATGCAACATGCTCTGTGCGTGCGCGAGTATTATCGCAAGCAAGATTCTGAGGCCGAAGCAAGGCGAAAGTTTTGTACTCATTACAAAATACGCAATGCAAAACATGCTCCAAGTATTCAAATTATACAGAAATGAGTACGAAAGTTTGAGGCGACGGGATCAACATTGAATAAACCACGTTCCGGTCGACCCCGGACATCCAGGGAACCCGTGAACGTAGAGCGAGTACGAGAGTCTATTCAGGAGCAACCTAGGCTATCGACTAAGTAAGAGAGCTAGTGTTTTGAATTTGCGCAGAACATCTCTAAATCGTATTTTATACAAGGACCTACATCTACACCCTTACAAAATCCAAATTGTACAGGAAACCCAGTGACTATGCTCAGAGGCTTTGCGGACGATATGCTAAAAAATTTTCGAGACATTTTTCGAGACATTTTTCGATGAAGCACATTTTAACCTAAATGGCTACGTCAATCGACAAAATTGTAGGTATTGGAGTGACACCAACCCAAAATTAAAACACGAAAAACCATTACACTCGCCCAAAGTCACCGTGTGGGCAGCATTATCAGGTAGAGGAATTATTGGTCCTTATTTTTATGAAGATGAGAGAAGCCGTCCTCTCACAGTTAACACAGAGCGATACGTTGGAATGATACAGAGCTTTTTTGAACCAGCGTTAAAGGACTTCTCTGGCTTCAATCAAAGAAGCTGGTTTCAACAAGACGGGGCAACATGCCACACCTCAAATGATTCTTTACAATTGCAATTGCAATTGCAATTACTTTGCAATACGTAAAATTTTCGGCAATAAATTGATATCCAAGAGAAGTGACATTAATTGGCCTCCCCGCAGCCCGAATTTATCCCCAATGGACTTTTTCCTTAGAGGATATCTTAAAAGCAAGGTATAAATAAATAACCCACAATCTATTGAACAGTTAAAAGAAAACATTTGCAATGAGATGCAGAACATTTCCACGAGCACTTGTCTGGCGGTTATTGAAAATTTCCATTTCCGGTTACAGGAGTGTAAGAATAATAATGGTTCACATTTACAAGATGTCATATTAAAAAAATAAAACCCTAAGATGTGTTCTTTCTTACAGAATTAATTTTTGCTTACAAAAATAGTTATTTTTTATTTTTATAGCTATTTCAAAGGTTAACTCTATTGGTCCACCTGTACTAATACCGAGACAGTTTTAAAGTTTGTTTGGAACTATTATAGTTTTGACTTATGTTTTTCTGTTTTTGTGTAACAGATGGAAAGCGTGGCCGCCCTGGAAGACAGCTACGATGTGAGTCTTCTATTCTTTTTTACAATACTGCCTGGGATTAATATATTGTTAGCAAACTAGTGTAACAGGGGGTGGAGGGAAGTTGCTTGTAGGCAACGGCCATTATTGGAAGTATTATTTATTGCCATTACGAATTTCTTTCCGAATAATATAGAAACATATAGACAATATGTGTTTATATCTTATTTTTTTAAAAACGCTTATCGGTTTCGATTGCTAACAATATATATGTCTCCATAAGATTATAAAACCTTAGTTCATAATTTTACTAAAAAAAATAAATTTTTAATAAAACCGTGAACCGACATTGTCAAACTTTCTGCAGAATTCTGGACGCATTGCGTGTTGAGTGGCAGAACTCAAGGCCGCGCTTTGCCTCGACACCAGAGCGAAGATATGAGAATATAAACGGAAATAAATATTTCACTTTCTCGAATGGGGATCGAACCCAGAACCGAGTTAGTCATATGTGCCGCTGCTCCACGACGTCACGGGAAGTGGGTAATGGAGTGTCTTAACACTAAGTTCCCTCTGTCTACCCTGCTGCTGCTAATAGTTACCTCTTTTAATTATGCGGGGTTCCTGGTAAACATTTATTTGATTGAAGATTTACTTATAGGTCCCGACTGTTAATCATATTAAACTTTTGGGCTTGTTTATTTTCTTTTAGTTTTATGCAGTCGGGGTTTTTATTTTTTTAAAGCTTTTTTTAATATTTTTTTTTCTACAAATTTAACTGGGAAAAATATTTAAATGAATCAACTTGGCTAAAGTTCCGCCGTGAGTACGCAATGTTTCAAATATAAGACTGTGCTGCTACTCTGTGCTGATCTCTCTGTAGAGAGAAGCAAATAACGAAAGTGTTTGTAAAACTGCAATTAATTAATATAATATTTTTTCATACGCACAGTACCGCGCTGGCGCGGAAGCGGAGCCGGAGGCGGAGGCGGAAACGGGAGAGGGCAATGCGCACGCGCTCGTTTCATTCGCTAATTCTGTTAGCGATGTAAGTTTTTTTTAAATTTAAATATTAAAAAATGCCATCCTTAAATGGGACCACTGGGCACATGTAGTATGTAAACTTTCGAAACTATTTTTGCGACACGAAATATTTAACACTTTTTACACTATCAACGCGTTGTTTTATGGCAAATTGCGCATCTCAGTTGCTAGCAAAGTTTGTGGGAGTAGTGGTCTACCCCGTGGTGCCGCAGACTTGGTACTGCAGAAGCTGCTGGATAAATACGTTGATGTTTTCGTCTCTTAAATCGTGACGAGCGATGTAATGAAAAAATCAAGCTAATCTATCCTGTTTATATTGGTTAGCAAGTGTAGGTGCCGCGAATTTGCAACAGCGAGATCCTATGTATGTGGATGAAACCCACCACTATTTTTTGCCACGTACAGCACTGCTATACAGGTAAAAAGATTGATCATCCTGATCAACCCCGCCCACACCACACTGTCAAACCTTCGCACTAATAAAATTTGGTTGACTTGGTAAAAGCAGTAATCAAAATCGGCTCGTTTTTTCTTTTCATATCCTTTACTGCTGAGTTTCATCTTTTAACAATTCTTACAATTTCTCAAGACGGCCTTGTATATTAATCGTAGTTGGATCACTTTTACACCAACGGGGTTGCTCAAGATTACGGTTCCTCTACGTCTCTTAGCAAAAGGTTGATAATTGCTACTATCTCAATTTTCATTGGAAAATGAAGATTTTCAAAGGAGAACCTCTTAATGTGTCGGAATCAGCTATTTTCTTAGGTTATCTGTAAAAAAAATTCTAACAATTAAAGCATATTACACTGTTCATGAATATTTAGAGGATAAGCATGTATGGAATTAATGTAATTATTGAATGTCAGGCAGGATAGCTAATAGTAAAATATACCATTGACTTTGAAAAGAGCAACTGTTGAGTTTCTTGCCGGCTCTTCTCAGCAGAACTGCCTTCCGAACCGGTGGTAGCTTTTTGTTGACATTCGACGAATCAACAGTGCTTTTATAGTTTATTTGAATAAAGAATATTTTGAATTTGAATTGCCTCTGTTAGTAAGCAGGCAGATTAGCAGTGCTTTGTATATTGTTATCAACTCCTTCTTTATCGGTTACCACACCTGGTTCTGGAGGCAGCGCAACTAAATATCCCTCCGAAGTATTTTTCTTCAATAGTTGCAACTGTGATTGCTTCTTGAAGACCCTTGTATTTATTGCGACCGCTACATATCATTTAGATGGACATGCGTATAAAAACATAAAAAATTACCTCTGATCTGCCCATTAGCCCCAATTGGGGACAGTATTGTAAAAGTTGAATTTGTCTTATTACGACTCTTCTGTTCTTATCAAATGTAATTATATTACATAGAATACTAAGTACTTAAGTATGTTTTGTACCAAAACAAATGTATTTAGAAGAAAAAGTTAAAAATAAAAATACTTTCATTTTGCCTTCACTGATTTTTGAAACAGCTTTACAAAATGCACGAAATGAACGATTGTAAAAATTTTTTAATTGAATGTTACGGCTACAACATATAGATATACTACTTATCTTTATAATTCTTGACATAAACTGCATAAAAAAAAAAAAAAAAAGGTACTATTATAGGTGTACCCATTTGGGCACGGCGGGTCTATATGGGTTAAAAAGAAGAATAGAAAGCAAAAATATATTTTTTGAATTTTTTGTCTGTCTGTCTGTCTGTATGGTCACGCTAATCTCTGAAAGTACTGAACCGATTTACGTAAAACTTTCACCAATCTCTTTGTTAAAACTAAGCTTATCCAGCTTAACATCTGTTCCATCAAAATCGGTTCGTTAAAAAAATATATCGGCATTTGAATGAACTCAAGGCATGAGTTTGCCTGCAAATATATAGCAATCCATATCTATACTAATACTTATAATAAATCTGTATTTGTTTGTAATTAATCTGTATTTTAAACCGACTTTCAAAATAAGGAGGAGGTTCTCAATTAATTATTTTTGATTTGATAGTCGATTCATTTAATCGATTAATTGTTTTGGATTCGATTTCGATATTGGATTATTCGATCAAATTTGGGTATTTTGTGTAATGATTATAGTTTTTTTACAAAGAATATTATAAATCCTTACCCAAATCAATAATTTTACAATTAAGGCTGTTTCTGAACGAGTAAATTAAATAATTCATTGACATCAACACATTTGACTGTCAGTCAATGAATAATCTGTTTATTAAATGAATAATCATGTAGTTCAAGCGGGCGAAGTCGCGGGCTCAACGAGCTGGTGTGATTATGGAGTACGGACCTGAATATTTGAACTCTTCAGAGGTTACTAGTAAATAGGGTCATGCAATTTATGCCAGGAGGAAGAAGAATACTCATGCAATTTATATGTCCGAGCATATTCTGTAGCACTTATATTTCTTGATTTAGAAAAGCGTGTCGCTTAGTTTTTTTGAACTTTTACTATACATTGGGTGGAAGTGTCAGCGAACGGAATTACAATTTACGGGAACAGCATATGGAAATAAAGAATATTTTGAATTTGAATAGAGTAGTTAAAACTGTGGTTTCATTTAATGTGTCGCTAACACTTCCATTCTGTATATTATTCTTATAGTGCAAGTGCACTTTACTATAAGAGATGAGTTACTTAACTTATGCATGTTATACAGAGTGTTATTGTCAGCACCACTTAAAAAACATAAAAAAATTAGGTGGCGTGTTACGGTAACACTTGTTTTCTGAACTTGTTTTCTGGCCAACCGCTCTGACCACTAAGTCATACATTCTTTTCAACTATTTCTAAATTCTTATACACTCGCTTGCAACTTATGTTCGCACCTCTGTAGGGAGATTTTCCACAAATTTCCTAACGGAAATGTAACCATGAAGGTAATTAATTATTAAGAATTATTATTTGGCAAGAAATAATGCTATTTATTACACTTTAAAGTGTTATTACTTGAAGGATTATTTATATTCAGGAACAAAAATACTTTAAAAAAAAACGTAAAAAATAAAAATGAAAACGTAAAAAATAAACGTAGCAGAATTTGAATTAAAAATTAATCAAATATCTAGTAACAAATAACACTATTAAATTTTTAATCATATTTCTTTACAGATGGACAGTACTAAGAACAGTTTCTTAGAGTTAGCTAGTGCGCGTTTTAACGACGAGTGAGTATTGAACTTTTATACTTCATATCTTACTATCTATCCCTGGCTGCTCTAGTAAGTAAGGAAGTCGTGCCACTCAACGCAATGTAGATGTAGCCTCTCAGGGATACTGTGAATCTGCTCGGTGTAATAATAAATGAGTTTAATTTACTTATTATTAAGTAACTAAAATAAAATGACCATTTGCTATTTACGATAATTAAATAATATAGATTCTATTAAATTTATTTTTTACGGATTTTTTTCTTTTTTAGGGATATTTTTTTGTCAGATTTCAAAATTTGATATACTGGTATATCTCAATATTTCTGGGCAGGCAGAGGAAACCTAGTTTTAAGGCAATCCGTACCATTCGCATCGACCGATTTCAATCGATCCAATTAAAATTGTGCGTTACAGTTTAAGTGGCGGAATTTAACGCCGAGCTTTGTCTTCTTACCACAGCAAGGAAATGAAAATTGCCTCGGTTTGTAATCGAGCCCACAGATATCGCATTTATTCGTTTATAGTCCACGCAATTTAAGATTCTAAAACCCAAGACCTTCCCAATACACCGAAAGGAACTTGTTTTTCTATAAATATATATTTATGTAATTTTATAATTAATGAATATATATATAAACTTTTCAGTATGTGGTGGGACGACGCGCCCGACGACGCCGAGCTGGCCTGCGACGCTCTCGCGACCTCACGTACGTGCCACAGTTATGACTCAAACTACTTGTTTCATTTAGTACTAGTTCACTGACGGTATTTGACGATATGTTATTGTGAGGCAGTGTAAGCCCTATGGTGACCCACACCAGGGCCAAGCTATCTACTCCATCCGTCGGTCGTTCCGCGATATATAGGGTAGAATATATCAAAGCCGTACCTATAAATATTATCAAGATTCGCCAACAGCTTATACGTAGGATTATTATTTTAATCTGATGCGCTACATGTGAAACAGTTTTAAATACAAAAAAACTATAAAAATACTACTTCAAAAATACTACCAAAAGATGCCAGTCTACCACTTTTCATTCACAAAAAACATACCCGAACAAGAAATGGATATCATTATTTATTGTGTTCGAAAAAATCAATTTAATTTTTGGCAAAATATCTTTTAATTGATGATAACTGTGGAACGTGGACCTGGTTATCCCGCTACGGATACTGCGTGAAGGAAAAAAAATGAAATTTATAAGATCTTTGGTGTTTTCAGCGTGGGAGAACGCAGGAGTGGCACCGAGTGCGGAGGGAACGGTGAATGCTGAGAGTGCGGGTGGGGAGGAGGGCTGGGCTCAGTTTGATGCATTCTCCACACACTGCGCTGCTGATCCGTTTTGGGGGACTTCAGGTATATTATTAACTCTTTTTTTAGCTTCAAGCTGTATCAATGAACTATGATAAGACTAAGGTCAAGTTTAATTCATTTGTACGGAAAACTTCGTCAAATCTTCGACTCGCCACTACCGCAATGCCTGAAATCTCGGGCATTCGACCAGTGCGTTATTCCGGTCATGACGTATGGGGCGGAGACATGAACTCTATCGAAAGACCTCGTCTATAAATTTCAAGTCGCTCAGCGCGCCATGTGGCGGGCTATGCTCGGTGTATCTTTAAAGGATAGAATCCGAAATGAGAAAATCCGGAGGAGAACCAGAGTTACCGACATAGCTGAAAGAATTGGTAAGCTGAAGTGGCTATGGGCGGGGCATATTTGTCGTAGAGCCGACGGCCGGTGGGATGACCCCCCGCCAGATGGACCGACGACCTAAAGAGATTGGCGGGAAGCGGATGGGTCCGAAGAGCCGAGGATCCAGTGTGGTGGCGAGAATTCGGGGAGGCCTATGTTCAGCAGTGGACAATAGATGGCAGTCGATGATGATGATGATTTAACCACATATTCATATATTTAACATTATTAATTTGTTGTATGGGGTATTATTACTAATAATGTAACGATTACCTTTTGGAATTTCTCTACATTTAACTTTTACTATGAGATATATTTAATCCAAGCTCTTCTATTAATTTAACCAATGAATAATAATATTCTATTCTTTTACACCAAATCTCTATTTAGATTGGATTTACGTACTATGTACTAGATGTATGCGTGTAGAAATCGTCTGCATACCGTGATATAAAAACATTCTTATTAAATTTACAATTTTTCTCAAAAAAATTGTCAAATTAATTGTAAAAATTGTAAAATTGTCAAATTAATATGGTCTTACCTCGTTCAATAAGTAATTTGATGTATCCTTGGAGCAGTATCTGACTTCTTCAAACAGTTTAATTCTTGCATCGAAACTGTCGCTTGCAGTTTACTGTTTGAAGATGAGAAGTAGATAATGTTGGGAAATTCAAGGTAACTGAGTCTGGAGCCAGATCACACAGGAAAAATTCGGCTACCTTTCTATATATAATAGCGATTCCACATCTCTCTTTAAAAAATACAATTACCAATAACATCACAATATTTTTCCCATGATTAATATCTACTTCGTCTTACTTACTTACCTTACTAACTCCTGTAACTTAGTATGTTATGAGTGGAATATATTGTTAGGAGTCGGATTTTTTCAGAATTTTGCTAAAGCCAAATGCCTTGTACCCACTAATGTGACTAAGGCTTAGGTCTACATTTTGATTTATGTAATGAACATATACTCATATAAATAGAAGTAATATCTTCATTAGCAGCTGTGTTCATTATATTTTTAAACAGTTGTATGCATTTTGATTGCCTAATGATATATATATATAGTATCTAGTGTATTCAAGTTGCTGTGAAATAAATCCAAAAAAGTCCAATTAGCCTTTTTGAAATTTATTTTCTTAATTTTAGTACAAAATCGAAAAAAAGATCACTCAAAACCAAAATTAAGCATAAAAAATTATGTTAAAAATATTTTTTTACATGATACAGTTTTAATTGATTCCTGAAAAAATCTATTTTAGTGACTTATAGGTTCTTGAAATGACCGATTCAATTGCACAATCAATATTCCAAGTCGTCATTTCTTTCTAATGTATGTTATTAGATTTTTTGTGTCTCATTTTAATTATATTTATAAATAATTTATTGTTTTCATAATAAGTAAATAAAACTGTTATTCCACAGACTCGCAAGAGCAAAACGAGTTGAAACAAGGAATGCAAAACATGCACGTGAGCGGGTTCGATGATGACGACAAAGAAACTCTCACGTTTATATTGGCACAGAAAATGCTAGACGCCTTCCAGAATATGAACTCCGACACAACTGACCCCACAGCTGACCTTCTAGCTGACCCCTCTACAGATCTTCAATCGATTAACCCCTCTAGTGACTCCGCGGTTAACCTTTCTAATGACCCTTCTGTCCACACCACGGCGACCCCTTGTGACCCCTCAGTCGACCACACGACGACTAAAAGTGACCCATCAGTCGACCCTTCGGCGACCTCTGCTAATCCCTTGCAAGACCCGCCGCCCAGTACAAGCCAGGAAAGGTGATCTTTCCCCATACATTTCTACCCCTATACAGAATTAATACCGTTTTACTATTAATTATGTTAATTTTCTACCCCCATCGAGGACTCCGTCAAGTAATCACGAACAAAATGTTTTAGTTAAATGTTACAGTAACTTTATAAGTAATTGTATTTTTTATTTTAAATAAGTGTTATTCCACACCAAGGATAGAAAAATATTTTGGGAAACGTCTTGAAAGTTGAACGGTAACCAAGCCATACGTGAGCCGTAAAGATGGTCGGAGGCGCGGGTTTCAAATCCCGCTTTGTTCAAATGTTTGTACGTTTTCTAAAATCTTAACTCTACCTTTATATGTAATAATATAATGCAGTTTTAATACAATAAGCCATTTTTGTCCATATATTAATTAGTATTTGTATTTTGTAAATTTGTGACTTAAAACAGTGCTTCTTTTATAAACTTTGTATATAAAGTAAGTATTCGTATTCATATATCCATATTTCACTATTATCACCATAACCAGTTGAGAAAGGTACCGGTTGTGACTGAGATCTAGTTTTACTGAGAGGACGTACTCGAGGAAATAGGGATCATTACAGAGAAATACTGATGAGATTGCCACTTATCACAAACGGTATTTTTCTCGACTTGCTGTAGTATGTAGTAGTCTACGATCTGTGATGTCGAAACATACATTTATTTTACATTGTCTATACTTCATTATATGTATGTTGATTTCTTTAATTCCTTATTGTTAAAGTTTTAGTTGAACCAAATTTAGTTTTAGCTTCGTATGTTTGTGTGTATAATCTGTGGGTAATAACGAGTTATATATATACATGTATTTAAAAAATATATTTAAATATTCGCTAATAATATGTTCAAATGAATGGAGAAGAGTGCCTATAATTTTGGCTTTAAACAAATATTATTTACATTTTGTTACACTGGACTTTGTTAAACTAAAAACATATAAAAATGTTTTTATAAAAAAATGAGATATTTGATATCTATTTTGAATATATCTCGGGTGGACTTATCGTTTTTTAAATTTAAAGTCAATGAAGTATCATTTTTATTACTCTGTGTTGTGTTCCGCCACACAGCGCTCAATCGATATACATCTTAGCCCAGTCCACCTACGATATTGAAGTATGTATTTACGAATATTTATTTTACTGATTTTTTAATTAATTAACATTTACAAAGACTATTGTTAATTATTTTCTATTGTGGTATATGGCGATTGCTACATATAATGCGAGAAGAAAATTTATTTCCCTTTCATATATTTGGGAAGCATAATATAAATAATTGAAACGTATACGCAACAAGCAGTAATACAAATTAAATAATTAATCAACTTGGGGCAATTATCGGCACCTCTTTCCGTAACGCGTCTTTTTTATTTAGTTTTTTAATTTTGAAAATCAACAGTCCATTTTTTTACATTGAACCTTTAAATGATATCTTGAGCTTATATACGTAAGCTTTCAGTGAAGTCGTACTGTGATCTCGTGTAAATAGCTTATCCGTGTATGTTTGTATGTATGTCTATAGTCATCGTTAATCTCTGTGGAATATACTATTGTGGTATACGTGTATATACGTATATATATTGTATAATACGTGTTCGCGAGAGTCATCAACGTGCGCAATTATCGCCGTCTCATTTCGTAACGCGTCTATCGCATCATTTTAAGGATAACATTTTATTCGGTGTTGATATTTAAGATCGCTTCGGACGGTCTTATACGTGTTCAATTCAAATCCATTATATTATAGAATATTTACGTTACAACATTGTATTACATAGGTTATTTGTAGAGGGGCCTGTTCCCTGTGTGCACGTAGAAGCCGGTAAGTGCCATCATGATTGACAAAATATATTATCTAAGTATTCAAGCGTGAAATGTATCTACGAAAATACAAATGAGTCTAGATGTTACAAGAACGGAGAAAGGGTTTTGTAAAATCATGAAAATCGTGGTGGATGGTCCCAGTGGTAAAGAAAAAAAATCCAATTAAGTATGTTTTAAATATGTATTATTATGAACAGGCCTCCTCTAGCGTCATCGTCGCAACCATATCGAACACTATATCAGTCGACATATCGATTACGCTGATTATCAAATTCAAAATGTTCTTTATTCAAATAAACTATAAAAGCACTTTTGAATAGTCGAATGTACATGTCAACAAAAAGCTACCACCGGTTCGGAAGGCAATTCTGCTGAGAAGAGCCGGCAAGAAACTCAACAGTTGCTCTTTTCAAAATCAATGGTATACTTAGTTTAATTATTACATTAGCTGGCAGCTATTGTAAATTTTCTTGAAGAGTGTAATAAGCTTTACTTGTTACAATTTTTTTACAGATATTTTAAATTTTGGTACACATATATTCGAGGCGAAAATTTGGCGTAACAATCTTCTAATAATAAAACTGATGTCGGTCGTGCAATTAAAATATATGTTTGATTATAGGAATCGTAATGTCCTCTCTTTAGTATCGACTAACAAAGTAAGAGCCAGTGTCGGGACACCAGCAACGACATCTCTATATTAACGTACTTTTGTATGAACGTCGATTTTGTTTTAATATCAAATATTTATCAGTTTTTTTATACAACGTGCGATAAGCAATGGCATATTTTATAGTTGTTTGTGTATGAAGATACGTTTATTGACATTTTATTTGTATAATGTGAAAGAGTCACCTGCCTCACGTGCTGTGAATTTCATTTTCTCCTTTTAGTCTATATTTTTCAGTATTTTTTTTGAGATATTACATTACGTACATTGCCTTTCGGCTCATACTTGTAGTAGCGACACCTCACTCACACGCACTTCTTCGTTGAAATCCTTTGCAAGGATCGTAAATTGTAAATAGATTTCACATGCAAAGTTATATTCTAATACCATTTCAAAACTAACACTATTAACACTAATAAGTACTTAAATTAGTAACACTACTACTGATTTAAAGCCGCCTAAACGTAAACGGCTCGATATTTTTTAAAATTTTAAAACCAAAATATATTCGAAGGAGGAATGGGATTTATTAAATTAATTAATAAAAATGATGACTGAAATTGATTATTTATATGTACCATTTGTTTTTAAACACGCTATCTATGTATGTTTGTAACGGAACAATACAATAACTGGGTGCGTCAGGGCCGTTGTAACCTTAGTCGTTAACTAACATCGACCCTGAACACGCACGTGTTTGTGATGTGCGAACTGAGGTGCACTCGAGACACCGCTCCTGCATTCGTTCGTGTTTCAAAATATCGATAAAAATATATATTGCAGTCAATTTATATTAATTAATTTTATAAATATGTTCAAAGTTGTGTTTATTTAACATAGAAGCGGCGTTTCGAAACACGCGCCCCTCAAAAGGTAAATGCTAAATGTAAGATTATGTTCGTTGTACTTTTTCTTGTTCTTGTACGTACTTTTGTATCAATGTCGTCGTGGCCGATAGCGACTCCGACGCTTTAAAAGTATTAGAAAAAATATAATTGCTATATAATATACATGATTTAAAAATGTCGGCTGTTTGTCAAAGCCTTCGCAGTGTCGCCGCACATTGCAACTTACTGTACACATATTTCATCGTATTTAGCAATAAACAGTGTAAGTATTAGTAGTTAGCGTTAAGCGCCGTGAAACGTAAACGAGGAAGTGGCGCGCGGTGACGACGCCTTCATTGTTGTATTTAGAGACTTTTTGAACGTGACGCATTCAAATCAATTTTCTTTCACATCGATATTTTAAATTTAAAAACAAATAAATCGAGAGAATAATTTTATATAACTTGCAATTTACTTGAATTTGTATAGGAACTTGTGATATTTTAGTAAATAGTTTTAAAAAAAGCTGAGGTTTAAAGTGTCTCTGAATAAGTATTTTTTCAGCAATTGATAGCTGTTGGACGACTGGACGACGCGTTTGTGACATTGTAGTAGTCTCCCCCGAAGTCGCCGCTAGCGCCGTCCGCTGTATTGGTAGCGCTTCGTTATGGATTATGAATAGATTTGGGTAAAATATGAGCTTCATACGCACTGCGTTGTACGCCATGTACCTCGTTCTGGAGTTCGGCTTTGTTTTGGATGTGATGAGGCACAGGATCAAGGGACGCCGGAGCTCGTCGATGGTAGCTAAGTGTGATGTAGAAACTTAGATATTTTATATTAAGCTTCGTGTATATTATAAAGTGGGCCAATTAAGGAGTATGGTTTATCCCGGAACATACACTCGTCATCTGCTACTGTCATTAAACGACCTCAGCGGAGAAATGTACAAATTTATTTCTTCTATAATATTGTAATGGAGTATTGTTTTATTTTATATTATTTAGAGATCGCGGGGCGTCGCCGCTTGGTTGTACCAGGTGGTTGGATGCGGTCTGCTAACGAGAACTGTGCCTTCCGGGCAGCGGGTCGCGGTACTCCCACTCCTCTACACGCCCTTCTCCCCTCCACTTGCCACACGAGCCCTCCGCCGCTCCCGTCCGCCCGAGACATAATAAATGCTCGTATTGTATTCTATTGTATTTATTATATCATAGTTAAAAAGTTTTATTAAAAAAGTTGCTCAATTATTGTTGTTTTATTAGACACCATCGTCGTCCGACCTTTGTTGTTGTCCATCTCCAGTCCGTGGTGGGTGCCGTGCGCGCGGGGCTCTAGTCGAGGGTTACAATGAAACACCAACGTTACTTTTGATATAATTTTATTTTCATATTTTATTTATATATAATGACTATAATCATCTACCAAACTAAATAATATAATTCAACAGCATACTTTATATACAATATGTATACTTGTAGTTCCGAAACTCCTCGTCTCGTCGAACCTTAAAAAAGTGACAGTAATGATATTTAAAATAAAGTCGAAATGAACTACTTTTATTAAAGATTAACAAGTAATAATTTGCCACAAGTTTTGGTAATTATTTATTTACAAACCTTACATTAAGTTAGTCCACTCGGGGCGCGGCGGCCCCCGTCATATAATCTGTTTACGCGAAATCAACACATAGACTAAATGTACAAGTCAGGAGGTCCCGAAGTCGTCGCTATCCTTAACAAAATACAATACAGCTCTAACATCTGCTAAATATAACAATTCCGTGACCGCTCGTGAAAATCTTCGAACAGTAAGTCCCTGCCACGCGTGCACGAGCTCAGACGCGGCTACGATAGCGAGTGTCGTCGCCATTGTAGTGAAAGTTAACAAGTTTATATAGGCTTATGCTTCAAAAACATTTTTAATAAATCATTTTAATTAAGTAACATTGAATAAGTTTAGTATTATAACAGATTGTCTTCTCTACGGGGCGGACACATTAGATACCTTTCTTGAGACATTCTTACGTTATATTGAAGTAATCGACCTACTTATACATAAGCGTTGGAAGCCACGCCCTGCTACCGTCGATGGCCCTTAGTCTCCGTTGTAAAAACATTCATCTTTATACGTGTATGTTCAGAAATTTATTCCTTTATTAGGTATTATTTTTTGTATAAAATAGTTGTAGTATTCTAGTACAACTGAGACCAACTAGAATGTAATACCACATAACACAAAGTGCACTGCACACACGAGGCGGCGCTATGTTTATTTATTTAATTATTTATAAGAGTAACCGATTGGTCCGGTCTCGTCAGGCAAAGCCTGCGCTGTATTGCTATCGCTGGAGGTGGGACTCGCCCTTTAATACATTACTATATGTGTCCGGGAATAAACTAATATAAG
This sequence comes from Heliconius besckei, assembly GCA_018249835.1. NCBI lineage: Eukaryota > Metazoa > Arthropoda > Insecta > Lepidoptera > Nymphalidae > Heliconius > Heliconius besckei. The sequence goes on along the minus strand of DWNA01000722.1, from coordinate 3,320 downwards.
AACAACGTATCAGGACAAAACAGGACAAAAACATTAATTTATTAAACAAAAACAGATAAAATACGAGAAAGACGAAAGAAGAAAACGACGCCTCACGGCGCGAAAACATGTTGAGAAGAGAGTAACAAAATTATTGTCATCCAATGCTTATATTTTCAATCATTTAAGTTTATATTATTTAGTTTAATTACCACTTTACACAGACCAACATTCACAATGACTATAGTTAACTCGTCCGCTCGATCGAGCCGAGCGAAGGACCAGTGCCACTACGACACGATACGTACGTACAAAGTATAAAAACATTAATTTTAATATGTTAATGTTGTATTTACACGCGCGCGTGCTCCCCGACATGCTCTCCGCGCGTCCGGGAAAACGTCCAAACGCTCGTCGCTAATTGAGCCTTAAGTCCTTAGCGAGCTACTTCGAAATTCTAATACGCATATTTTTATTTACGTTTTCAATTTAACTTAAAAAATAAACAATAGATTATATAACAATAGAACACACAACATAAATAGAAAATTTTATGAAAGCATCTATAACAGAAATTACAAAACATGTGGGCGCCCGTCGGAAAGCCGGAGGTGAAGGACACGAGGCACAGAATAATTGAACGACTCGCGGCGGAGAGAGAGAGAGAGAGAGAGAGATCGCTCGGTGACTGTGTCACTGTGTGTGGAGGATTGTGCGCTTATTCAATATAAGTAACGCGATATAACCCCGTATTCATAAACACCCTCCGCCGACCGCATACAGGTGATCTATGAATACCGCGTGTAAGTAATGTCCTACGTAAGGTTACTGAAGATCGCTAAGTTCTACGTGAAACGCCAAGACGGCTCTAATTCGTCAAAACACTCTGTCCTCGTCTCGATATGTACGCTCGTCTGCCCTTAGTTTACATGTTTATAATAGTATACTGTCGGTCCTCTCGTGGCAGGCACTACCGTCGCCCGCTCACAGCTGGTACCACTTCTTGTCCTTGTACTTGAGCATCAGCTGGTGCGCCGACGACGAAAACTCGGAAGCCTATAATTTACAATTATAAAAATATTTTTAATGGCTTTTAACGTATAGAAGAAGGTGGTATTGTGGTCCCCACTAATATCGTGGCCCACTTTGATATTTGTCGTAAAACACCACGCTATCCAAGAAAATCGGGAAAAAGGCAGAGCGTTCCAGTGTTTTACGAAACAGTTTAAAAGTTCATCCGCACGCAGCAGCTCGCACTTTCCGCAGAATACTGAAGGTATTACATGTTGAGTGGCGGAACTCAACGTCGCGCTTAGCTTCGGCACCAGAGAGAACAAATGAAAATATCAATTTAAACAAATAATGCATTTCCTCGAGTGGGGATCGAACCCACAACTACTCGCCACGACTGGTCTTAATTGCAGTACGTTTTAATGCGTTGTAATTATATCAATAATTATGTAAATATAAAGTCATAGCTGCAGAGCCAGAGAGTTCGACTTTATATTTAATTAACGTTGTTCTACACCATTTTAAAAATAAATTTGAATAATTATCAATGGTAATGGGATAATATTTTTCTAATATGGGATAATATTTTTTTTTGGAATTTTTTTTTTTAATAAAATTTATATTTAAGAATGCTACAGGATAGTAGAATAGATTACACTTGGGTTGCCCAGAAGAATCCAGCCGCAATCATTTTAAATTAAAGTTATGGTATAATTCCACATTATTTGAAAGAAAATCACATATGGAATTGGGAAAACAATGGTTGCTAGCTCTCAGTCTGCTGCAAGCCCAAGCAAACCTGAGTTTGCCTGTTTATATCTAGCAACCCTTATCAAGTCATCTTAATGTTCATAATTTGCACTCATGTGTTTTTTTAATGAATTATATATCAAATATGTATTTTTTTTAATTTTTTTTTCTCAGCACTATAACACATAATTGCCTGGAAAATAAAGCAGAAGTTGCCGTGATTAGAAATATTTTATTACAGTTCCAGTTGACCGTGAAGATAGACGATGAAATGCGCGTCGATGAAAATAAAATAAAATAAAAATGATGATTTTAACCACAGTTTAGTACATAAAACTATTTAAAGAAAAAAAAATTTTTAAGATGAAATCATCTTTATTTTTCAAGTGAAATAATGAATCCACGATATTGAGTCTTTGTCTAATAAATACAATGAGGTAGAAAACTAGATATCAAATTATTAAATTAAGTATATCCTATATACAAATAAACATAAATAAATATAAAACCGGTGATGTATTAACTAGATTTGTATTCCTTTTACTTTTCGTGATCGACATCAAACACTAAATGCACATCTACACCACCAGCACAACTACATCTTGTTCCATATAAAATGAAGATATACAAATATTGTACGTTTAATAGTTTAACAGCTCGGTCAATAGAAACAAGTCAAGTCAATCTTAACTGACGGCCAGAGCATTTTTAAAACGCTTTTAATATTTTACTACTTTACACAGGTATCTCACCTGCGAGGACATCCGCTCGGCGCGGTCTTCGAGCTGCGACAGCTTGTCTCCGCGCTCCAGCACAAGCTGGTGCGCGCGCGCCACCTCGCCCGCGGCCGACGACGCACGCGCACCCGCCGCCTCCAGCGCACTCCCAGCACCTCCCGCGCCCGGGATGTGTTTGGCCACGCTGCGGCTCGGCTTGCCGCTGCTCTCGCCGACTGCACACGAGACAAACATGCTAGGAGTTAATGTCCTGTGTAGTCCTAGGAAACTGGTCCCGGTCAAATATCACCTGTTATCTCAGGTGTTTCTGAGCATTCATTCAAATAATAAAACAAAGAAGCGACAAATTTTTATAGGATTATCTTATTTATATAAAGATATTGCGTAATTACTTTAAAACAAAGTGGCAAGGGTTAGAGGCCGCGTGTTCCCGGCTTAGAATAGGACTAAAGTACGTGTCGGAAAGTTATGTCACGGCAGGTTAAGTAGTGGCTTTACGCATTAGGTAATGCCAGGCTCCGGCACCCAACCCCCATCCCTCACCTAACTACCATAATTGCATTCGTAACCAGTCGCGTTTACAGTCACATTTTGTGCCGATGCGCCACGAATGGCCTATAATAATATCTTTTGATAATAACATTAAAATTTCATCTATTCTTCTTCTTCCTGGCATTAATCCCGGCTATTACCAGGGTCTGCCTTCCTACTTAACTTACTCCACTTTGCACGATCTTTTGCGTCCTCGGTGGTTAGACCATTGGCTCTCATGTCCTGCATCACGACATCCAACCAGCGCTTCCTTGGGCGTCCGGGAGGTCGCGCCCCAGGAACTAGTATAGC
>DWNA01000721.1:0-19696 GCA_018249835.1 Heliconius besckei | reverse complement strand
AAATGTCATTATTTTAGTTATTTTTTAAAAAGTTAATAGACAAAGGAATCACTGCCATTCAGCCAAATGTATCGATATCAAAACTGTTGTCGGATATTCGCGCCAAAAATCATTGATTCATTTTTGGGACTCTATGCATTTAAGGGTTAATGCATACATGGCGCGCGCCGATATAGATCTAATTAGATGATTTCTATAATATGATATTCATCCTTATGAAAATAAATATAATAGTCACTTTTAGCATTTCCTCTAGATGGAAATTATAGTTAACTGTATAACATTCTAATAAATAATTAAGGAGATGTCACTGATTCGAAATGACCTAGCCTACGAGTGGTATAGTATGACCGACGCGAAAGGGCGACTTTGATGGTTTTGTAAATTTTTATATATTAAAATGTTTAGTACGCGCGCACGGCAAACTTTAGGTACTTTTTCTAATATTAAGAATTTCCTTTAGTTAGTTTTAATTCTTTTGTTTGTTCATTTCGGATACTCGGATATTTTTTCTAATAATAAATCTCCACTTATTATTATTTTTTAACTTATTTTAATTATTTAGGCTTATCTTTTCGCGGGCGTAGCCGCGTCCGGGCCCACTAGTCTAAAATATAAAAATGTACATGAACATCTTTGAAACTTTTAGATCATTTAATGAATCTTTATAGCTATCCAGAAAAAAATAACAATAGAATAACTGAAGTACAAGAAATATGGAAATACTCGTAGTCCCTTAGCAAAGGTTATTCAGGATCATGAGCATTTTGCTGTGACATATGAAAAATCAATGCCTGGAAATTCTAAGAGACAAGGTTTAATTAAATAATATGACAATGGTGTCTACGAAAACAAAAATGTTATATAAAATATATTAACATATTCCAATATCCAATATTCCAGTGTGAAAATATGGCACACGTGGCTATCTTCTATTCAATAACTTTTATCTTTATTTATTTGCATAAGTTGTCAACAAGTGCATCGCATATCGAATTTTTGCATAAAAGAGCAAGCGCTGGGCGACTAGTGGTGACCGCAAGCCGAGGTTCGAGTCACGCAGGGGACGCCCTTACCGCCGTCGGCATCGTAGACATGTAGCCATGTAGTACTTGCAATTTTTTCAAGAACAGAGTACCCTCTAGGAGGTAGGGTACCTACTCAGTGTCGTCGTTAGGGCGAACAGCATTAATTAATATCAAGTTCGAAAAAAAACTCGCTTGAAGCGATAGGACTGTCTTGACAAAGGAATAGGATTAATATTTTCTGTATTTCTGTGTTCACTCGGGATAAGATTTAGATTCAAGCTTTGCCACCAGGCACCAATCTCATGTATCAATAATAGAGTCTGGACGTAACAAAAATATCTTAGGATATTGCCTTAATACAACCATCACAAAATCAGTTATCACTTTTTAGTATAACACTAAAGATTAAATCTACTACATATTTTAATTATATTTTTAAAATAAAAAAATATAATTGTTTTTAATAAATTTGCTTATATAAGATAACTTAATACGCGTTACTTTTATGATAACCAACTCTTATCTACTTGCAACCGCTTTATTACAAAATTTCTATTTTTAAATACTTACTTAACTATAATACTATAAAAAATGAGAAAAACCTACATACAGAATTTAATATTTAAAATAATAATCAACGATAAAAAAACCGTCATAATAATAAATATAGATAATTTCAAATTACGAGTAGATAGTTCAGTGGTTCATCATTCTGGTAAAACCGATGAAGTCACCGGTTCGTTGACCTAAAGCAGATATTTATATTATAAATATAAGTGTCATCTCTAAATATAAATGCTTATAAATATTCATATTAATACTATAGATATTATGCATTCATTCAATTTATATCTATACGAGCGGACCCGGACGCGGCTTCGCCTGCTTGAACTATAAGAATATTTTTTAAATATATACATGAAATTATTTGCAATTTTCAATAGAATTCGTAAAAAATATAATACTAAATAATTAAAAAAAGCTAAAACAAACGAAACAAAAGAAACAAAAGTAACTATAGGAAATTCTTAATATTAGAAAAAGTAGGTACCTGAAGTTATCCGTGCGCGCGTACATAGATTACTAACTAAACATTGTTCTATATTAATACAAATATAATTGTATATAAAACTTTGTTATATATATGAATATTTTTGTTATATACGAGTATAATACATCGTTTAATATTGTAATAAATTGGTTTTTATCACATTTTAAATGTAGTAATTGTTATTTTCGAAATCACATAATATTATATTATAGTAGTTATATTTTTATGATAACGATTGTTTCATAACTCATACTGATAAAAATTATTTCTTTAAATCGTTAACGTAAGCATAATAAAAGAATAATATACTTTAAAACTTTCTATACAATATGTTTTATTCCGTTTCTGAACATAATTTTTACGTTATCTGTATTTTTCAAGGCTTGAGCGATTTGTTTACGCGAGGTTTGTATACATTAGAGGCAGTTTTTTTCTTAATTTTATTAATAAAATAAACCTCATACGAATGCTTAAAATTAATAGTGTTCAAGTACATGAAGTTCTCCAGCTCCTCAAACGATTATTTTGACAACAGTCATTTAATAAACCGGGTGTGTCTCGTAAAGAATCACTAGTTTGTTCTTCGTGTTTTTGGGTTCAAAGTCATGTTGCCGGTTCTGTGATATATCTATGTTGTGCTAATTGTTATCACTATAGTACCGTATTGGAGGATATAACCCCAGTGATGGTCTCAACGAGAGGCGTCCGATATAAATTTACTGAAGGTGAAAGAGTCTTATGCTACGAACCAGACCCAACAAAAGCCAAAGTTTTATATGATTCAAAGGTTTGCTCAGTTGATTTTATGCTAATTCAATAATATATCTAATACTAATTATCGTCATATAGTTTAATATATAAATGGTTTTACAAAATATGCCAAAACTGTAACTGTAAAAAATATATTCTTTTTATTGTTTTCTACATATCAAGGATATGATATAAATATGTTACAATTATCGAACAAATATTAATGCAAAAAGATAATGTTACTCTTTTAGGTTTTAGAAGTAATAGAAAGCAAAGACAAGCGTGGTCGTCGAACAGTAGAATACTTGATTCATTTCCAAGGATGGAATTCTTCTTGGGATCGATGTGTAAGTGAAGATTTCGTTCTGAAAGACACAGAAGAAAACCGACAATTGCAGAGGGATCTTGCTGAAAAATCACAACTCCAATTGTAATTAAATAACATTTCTACTTAAATAAATGTTTTAATTTTAATAGTTATAACTTAAATATATATAATGTATATAATAATAGTTTTAGCTTTAATAACATTTATTTTTTATAGGGGAGCCTACTTGTATAGAAGAGAACGTAAAAAGGGGAACAGTACTAATTCAGGCTCTGGTCCAGCGAAGAGACCACGACACGGATTTAGTGATGATGGTTCTTCCACAAGTACACAGCCTGATGGAGATGGTAAATCATTGTATTTTCTTAGCTTCACAATGTACCCTGCAAATAGCAAAATAAGCACTGCGAACCCAGTGTTAAGACATTCTGTGCCCATTAAGTCACATCCGTTCCCCACTTTCTGCCGAATTTGTAGGCATTGCATGTTGAGTGCCTGAACTCATATTTACAGTCACATGGTTGTGCCTCTGCTACAACTGGTCTCAAAAATGTATTTTTTTATCTATGTTTAAATAAGAGTATATTGAAAAAAATAGTGGAATATTAACATATTTTTATATGTTTTAGAAGGTGAAACAGGAGATACAGACTCTTCTTCAGGTTCCAGTTCAAGTAATCAGCCTCATTCACCTCCGAACTCACACAATGGAAGAGCCAGTATAGTGTTGCCATCTGCTCTGAGGTAAAACTTAAAATAGTTGAGAATTAAAAAAAATGTAAAAAAATGTGGTAAAGATGTGCCTTCACCATTTTATTGTGTTCCATCCTTGTCAAGGGGAGTGCTAACCGTCTCTCCTTTCAATAGACACGAGATTTACACTTAAACTTTTTGTATATATACTTACATGCTTAAAACATTTTGATAGCGTGATTCAGGACATTAATAGAAAAATATTAATATTGTAACTTTTATGTTTTTTTTTTATTTCAATATTTCAAAATACATTATTAAAATGGAATAACAATAATAAATATGCTTAAATATACTGAAATATATATTAAATATTTATTTTACTGTTTTGATCTGTCAAATGGTTGATCAACGCCATCTGTTATAGAATGATAACATTATGAGGTGCCAAATTGCTAATATGGTGGCGGTTAGTTAAATTACTTATATCAAAAATCAGGATTTATTTTTAAATTAACTTATTTTCACAATTACATATAAAATAACACGTAACATCTTATATCCGTATAAAACGTTTTTATAGTATTTTATTTAATGACAATATTTTTTTTCACTTCTATTCAATATTATTATAACTTCATGATCTAAAATTGTACAATAAAATTCTGTAAAAAAAAGTCTGACTATAAAAATATCTGTGCTTAGATCTGTAGGACTGTACTTTAGTTATTAATGATTGATGATGGTAACATTTATGATTATAAACTGTTTTTATTATAAACTAATATTAATATATAAAATTCCAGGGACCGCCTCACGTTTGACTACCACCTGGTGGTAAAGCGCGGGCGGTTGTCGCGGCTGCCGGCGGTGCCGTGCGCGGCTCAGATCCTTGAATCGTTCGTAAAGTGGTTCGCGCGCGCCGGCGCCTGGAACCCGCCACGCGGCCGTCACGACCCGCACCACCGCCCCGACATGCGGGACGTGTCTTGCAGGTATATAGGTTGGATTAGGGATGGGATGATCATCGATTTTTGATCGATATTAACAGATAAAATATCGATGTTTTAACACTCGTTTTTCTAACTCTAAGTTGAGGCCGCCGTGGCGCAGCGGCACAAGGGTGTGACTGTAACGCGACGGTTGTGGGTTCGATCTGCACTCGATGAAGTGGAATATTTATTTATGTTTATATTTCCATTTCTTCGCTTTGGTGTCGAGGTAAAGCGCATCGGTGTGTTTTGCCACTCAACACGCAACGCCTCCAGAATTCGGCAGAAAGTGGGGAATGGGGTGTCTTAACACTAAGTTCCCTCTGCCTACCCTGCTGTGTGCGGGATACAGCGTGAAGTTGATTTTATTCTCTAACATCGGTCATTCCTAGTTGGCTTTCTGAACTCTTGCGTATTGTCAACTAGGGACAAAATAATCATTTATAGCCTTAGGGAAGCCATGAGCCCACGACGCATTGGCCGTACCGTACACCACCCGAGCGATGACTGAAGTTGGGAATGTCGGTCACATGATCTGTAAAAAGTAGGAAGATGGTCTTACATCGGCATGACGGCGGCACTGATGCCGACTCTCTTCCTTCTTTACTAAAATCTAACATGATAGGCATTGACGCATAAATATTAAACATTTGTTATATATACGAACTAACAAAATTTCGCCTTAGCAAAAGTTTTATAATAAGAAGTAGATTTATAATTTTAATATCTTTTTTTTTTCAGGTTAAATTTACTAAGAGAAGTGGCAGATGGTTTAAGAGTGTACTTCGATTTTATTTTAAGGGGACACCTATTGTACAAACAGGAACTAGACCAGTACCATGAGATTTGTGGGCAGTATATAGATGAGTAAGTATAAAAAACTAATTAGTATTTTAGGCTATTTAATTCAATTTATTAGGCTATTTAATTCAATTTAGTTCTATGTTCACTTAAATTCAGTGTAAACTCCATGTAAGTCGTTGGTTCTTTCAGTATAAGCGCAAATAACGTTATAAAAGTTGATAATTAACTGAAATACATCGGAATAGTACATAAATTTTATACTTCTTTTGAAGTGCAAGGTAATCGAAATATGCAAACAGACTGACCGCTTATTATTTACGGTACGGAGTTATTTTCTTCGTCATTGAGGATACCTGTGCTATTATATAGAATATCAAAAATAAACTAAACCAACCAAAATCGAGAAAAATCGTTTCACGGAGTTAGTCGCACGGAGGTAGTGTGTTAAAAGTTTAAACTTTATTTTCTATTAATTGCAGGCCAGATATAAAAACAGAGGCCGAAGAAGAAGACGAAAACGAACAAGATACGTCTCAAGATGAAGCGTTAGCGTGTTTAGAGGACATGAAAAGTCCGAAGATACCAGAATATTCCCACTTACCGCCTGACCCAAACCCTGACTCAAATACTGATCCCAAACCCGACATCAAACTCAACTTAAAACTCGACTTAAAACCCGACTCCAATCATAATTCACGTCCCAGCTGTAATAAAATAGGAATAAATAGTTCAGATAGGAGAAATGATATTGTGAGACCAAACTCAAGACACGATTTACGGACTAATTTACATTCGAACACACATTCCGGGGAAAATGGCGCGGGTAGAGTATTTTTCTTATTATCTTCTTGTATCATCTTATTTTTAATTTTAATTACAAGCTGCATGTAGCAGGGTAGACAGAAGGAACCTAGTGTTAAGATACTGACTGTGACTTAGTTTCAATTTTTGTGTTGGAATTCATAGCCCTGTATTCAGAGCCCTGAATTGTAAATAATTATACCTTATACATGGTTTTGTTACTTCAGAAACAGAAATGTTATATATAAAATATGGTATAGTCTATAAATTACTAATAAGAAAAAAATCTTGATATGATTTGTGCAAGATTAAGCCAAGAAGCCCTTTAATGTCACTTAGTTAGATCATCTGTTGAAAACAATAAAAATATATCATAATATACTACAATTCTATTTAACAGATAACCACCAAAACAATTTAACCGAAGCGGACAGAGACAACCACATAGAGAGACGTGGTGAACTAATAACGCCGAAAATCGAAATGGAACCGGAATCTGAACCGGAAGCGGAAGCGGAACCAGAAGTGGAAGCAGAAATGGAAATAGAGGAAACAGAAGAGAAGGTGGACAATGGGAATGCTCGAAGAAGTTCTCCTCGCCCTGATAGAGAAACGCGGCCGTTACGACATCATGCCCTGGCACGCAGGTAAATACATAGTACTTAATTAGCGATCTCAATAAGGCAAATGTAGATGAGTTACCTAAATAGGTTCAGTAGTTTTTGCGTGAAAGTGGCACAAACATCCATTCTCCTAAACTTATATCAACAAGTAGGATAGTAGGATTATATTGTTTAAGATATTTAAAAAATAATAAATCATAAAGGTGACGGACTGTAAAAACGATGATGTTTTTTACACCAGAGTTTAAAATATAGTAAAATTAAAATTTTAAACACTAAAAATGTTCGCAAAATGCTTTGTAGATTAAGATCGCATAAGTCAGCTGTATCACAATCAGAAAATGAAGAACCAGCGCCGTCCACGTCTACGGGAGAGCAACGGACGTTCGAGACATTGTCATCAAGGTTGTTATATAATTTATATTTTTCTTTTTTAGCTTCACTCTGTATCCCGCAAATAGCAGAATATGCAAAGGGGACAATAGGTTAACATACTTCGTTCTCCACTTTCCGTCGCATTTGAGTATTTCATTTCATTATTGATATATTTTCGTGTTTTGTTACCAGAGCGATAAAACGGTAATAATTAATTCCCCCGATTGGAAATATAACTCGTAACTTTCGCGTTTACAATTAGTTCCAGTGTCGCTGTGCAAAATCATGATTGTAATACAAAAAATACTAAAACTAGTGGAAAGAAAATTATTTTGTGATTTGAACACACAGCATCATTAATTAAATCACAATTTTAAGATATTATCTTTGCTGATATCTATAATATCTAAAAATCAATAAAAATAAATGACTTCGTTTTAAATCTAAATATTTTGGAAAATATATAGATATTTGGATGCAGTGTCTCTTGGAAACTGCCACAACGCTCTGACCGCTATACATTCTTAAATAGGCTACGTTAAAATTCTTATACGGTACTAGCGGCCCGCTCGCGGTTTCACCCGCGTGAACTATGTTATTATTAATTTCTGTATCCATGGCTACGTCCTAGTGACGTCTATGCAAAATTTAAGACTTCATTGCATTTGTAGTAATAAAGTTTCATACAAACTTTCGACCCCAAAAACAACCCCTTAGAACTCGAATATTGCAAATTCCCGTCTTAGCGAGCACCTACGTCCTATAAATAACTCCTATGTAAAATTTGAAATTTCTAGCTCATGTAGTTTCTGAGATTTCGTGATGAGTGAGTGACCTTTCGATTTTATATATATATATATATATAAGATTACAAGTCATTACGTTATTCCCCTACACAACGACGATTTCTGAAATGATTGTGCTATTTATAGAACGCTTTCAGATTTTTCCACGTTTTCTATAATATTTTTTATCCTTAGTGTGTAATAAAACTTTTAAAAATTCCAAAATATATAATATAAAAAATAAGGATTTGGTCCAACAGTGTGGGCAGCAGCGGGTCATCACTGAGCGAGGGCTGGGCGCGAGGCGCACGTGCAGCCCCGCCCCCCGCGCCGCCGCCCCGCAACCCCCTCTCGCAGCTATTAGACAAAGTATGACGTTTACATTATTTACCTTAATTTTCTTATAAGAAAAACAAGGCAAACGAGCGTACGGGAGGGATGCCCGATTTTAGAAAAACATCGATGTCTGAACTGTTGAAGATCCATGTTAATTAAATAAATACACTGTTTTTCTCAGGTAGGCAAGTGGCAAATAATACCTCGACAGGGTACGGAACATCTTCCTTGTAGAGTTTACGGCGCAATACATCTCGCGAGACTATTTGGTGAGTTGGTTCCGCATCGATTTTAACATTGTATTCGCATTTCGCTCCCCTCTATCCCTTTTATAAAACCAAAATTTAAATTTAAAAAACATTAAACCTAAAAGATATATTGTGGTTCCTAAAATCTTTTTTTAATTAAATTAAATTGATTTCAAAAGCCAGATAAATACAAGTTTACTCTTGTTACTTTGAAAAAAATCTACACTACACGTATCTCCAAAAAACCCTCATTTTAATATACATAAATACTTCACCTATATTAAAATATTATTTTTGTTACAGTGAAGTTACCTGATTTTTTAAATGCAACACAAATGCCAGATTTTAAATTAAAATTAATTTTAAAACACATAGATATGTTTGTACAGTAAGTATCAATTTTTGTTTAATATTATAAATCATTTTGAGGCCATTATAACGACTGATGCTGATGAGCTATGGATTTGTTTCCCACTCGGATAGGGAGATTATATTTAACTTATTTTCATATTCCCACACGCAATGTCTTGAAAATTGAGCGGTGCGTGTGGAATGGACTTTATTAATTATTTATCAACACCACTGCTAACCCTGGGTGGAAGAAAACGTGGAGCTACCTTTAATAAATATTAATGCTTGTCTATAATTGAAAATAATATTTCAGTATTTATTACATTTTTAAACTGTTATTTGACTCTTAAGATCTAGCTTTTTAATAAAAAAATTAAAATAAGTAATAATATTTCAGGTATTTGGACGAACACAGTGAGTGGTTTGGTGAAATGTACTATGTGAATGACGGTGTGTCGCGTTCACACTGAAGTTTTAAACATTGTTATAACAAGCAACGAAGTTACTGCGAAATTGTTGGACATTCAGAGATTAATGAAGGAGTATATGGGAGCTTTAAATAAAAACTGATAAAGTGAACTAGTGAACTGTTGAATTTTAGTGTTTTTTTTTTACTTTTGTTTCACTTAATTCTATCATTAAATGATTTTTTTCTATTGAAAGTGATGTAGTGTAATGACTTCTTAGTTTATATCTTTTTTTTGTGTATTAATTTGATACTGGCTATACTGAATTTGAATTCAAATTCTATTTACATTATATTGACAAAGCTTGTGAGAAATGCATAATTTTTAGCAAGGTAGGCAGAAGGAACCTAGTGTTAAGACATTCCGTTTCCCCACGCAAAACCTAATTTTTGAAACTACTTGTTGGGTAGCTGACCTCTATCTACGCTACACTTTGTCTTGCTACCAGAGCCAAGAAATTAATATAAATCATTCTCAGAAGAATCGAACTCGCAACCGTCACGTTTGCAGTCATTTAATATTATTCATTTTTTTATATATATTGACATAGCATACGAGAAATGTCTCAGTACCTCTACTCTATACTTTATCTAAAAATCTCAAATTAAAAGCCAAAGTCAAGGTCCTTGATAAAGCAATATTTGTTATATTTTTATCTAGTGGTTCCTTTCCAATGCCCGTTGCCAGAGATGTTATGAATGTAAAATTACGATACGTTAATTCGAAATAGCAGCCATCTGCGTGAAATTTGAACTTTGTTATTTTTTGCATAAAACTTATTAAAAAACGATATTGATTGTCTTAAATATACAATTGAATATACTATCTGCCTACGTATTTTTTAAAATAAACGTGATCTGCTGTATAACATAACGTTTTCAATGTCTCTTGTAAAGTTCACGAAGATGGAGTCAGCTGGTTTGTGAATTAAGGTATCGATTACATACTATAAGGAATTCTTCATTCAGTTAAGAATAATATAATATATATTACCAGTGAATTGGGGACAATTGATGTTTATTTTTTAAGCAACAAAATTTTCCCGTCACTTACTAGGTTGTAGTGTCGGCTCGGTCAGGCAAAATCAAAAAATTGTCATAATATTAATTTGGACTTCGCCCATATCTATATAATTATCTGAAACTTTTATTTAGGATTCGTTTACGATATCTTTTTATTCAATATTTTTTATATCCTATAATTTCGTCACAATTATGGAGGTCTATAACATCACTGCTCATGATATTACTTTAGTAAGAAAAATTAGTTTTTCTACAAGTCACTTGTATTTCAGTTTGTTATCTTTGGATCTCATTTGAAGCTCGCTTATTTTTGTAATATAATGAAAATTAAAAAATGTGATCACAATTATTTGTTTTATTCAGATATTATTATTTTATTTCACAAATAAATCATAAGTTTAACAGTATCTAAAACAAATTTTCTGTTTTAATATAAGCTACTCAATGTTTAGTTGCTATCAATGTACAGTAATATTTTTTGACTATTAGAACAACACAGTTTTATTAAATTCTATGTCAACATTTTGAAAAAAAAATACATTAAAAATAACATGTGTATTGTTTAAATTTTAATTTCATTTCGCCTTATTGATAAATCATTTAATTCACGACACACTATCACGTTTATTTGATATACGTGTCAATATAGAAGCAAATACAATAATAAACTTGAATACTAAGGTTTATTTATAAGTTTTACGTTTTTGGACAATTTAGTGTTTTTTAACATGTGTGCCCTAGAATCTTGAATCGAGTCAATCTGATGGAGACTATTTCATTTGCTTCCAATCATTTATAAATGCAATATTCTATTTTTTTTTGCACTGACAGCCTCTTAAAGAAAAGTTATAAAAGGTGTTTAAGGCACTGAGATTATTTCATAAATTATACCAAAATAAGACAAGACATTACAAAATGATTTAGAACCAACAAGTCATTTAAAAAAAACCAACGAGTTATTTTTTTTATGTTTTAACATATACTTAATACCTACTCAACTACACCAATGTTCCATTTAGTAGTTTTAATGACTAATAATTTCATTCATCACAAAAAATCAAATTGAATTCCAAAAAAATCACATATGAATCATATACAAGCAATTACTTTATCCATTTTTTTTAGTAAACAGTAAATATCCAATAAATTTTTCGAGGTTTTTCATAATTGAGTAGTTATTATATTAAGATTGCCACATGTATGTGTTATATATCTGCTTTAGTCAATTAATATTTATTGAAAGTAACAAGAAATATTACGAAAACATTCCAAATACCAATCTGGACGGTGATTGCTTTATTTGCTTAAATATGATTCACATAATGACTATTACTAACAACTCTTGCAACCATTTAATAAGCAAGATAAATTTTGAAATTGCTTAAACAATTAAAACGTTAAAATATAAGCAATAAGAAAGTAAGTAGAATATTATTTTCATTTTATATTCACGTAGTATACCGCATATAGCGGGGTCCACAAAATTTTTGCTGTATACGGAATGCAGCGTGAAACTAAAAAAGGTATAATTATTAATAAAAAAATACTAAAAAGAAACAGTTTTAAATGGTCACTACACACAACAAACTCATATAATCAAAAACATTTTAAATTCTAACAATCATTTTCCATTCTGTGTATGACACGGCGATATTCGGTTTCTAAGGAGAGATAATGAGCAGAGAGACGGGCGTGTGTCTCGGGCAGTCCACTGGAACTTAACGTTATGGCGTATTCTTCAGGTTTTAAAACTTTTTGGAGTTTTTTCATTTCCAATTTCTTTTTCTGGAATATGACAAACGAATATATTTATAAACATAGTAAAACTACTGGGCCTGGAAGGAATTGCCCTGTCCGGTAATTAAATGTTACAATAAATATGTTTTCTATTTTCAGCTTCAAGCTGTATCCTGCGTATAGCAGAGTAGAAACAAATTCTAGCATTAATACACTCCATTCCCTATTTCCTACCGAAATCTCGAAGCATTCGATGTTAAATGGCGGAAGTCAACGCCGCGTTTAATCTTGTTAACAGGGCGAGGAAATAAAAATATTAAATAATTCATTTTCCAGAGCACGATTCAAATCCAGATCGACGGTTTACAGTCGCTTAAGTATAGTATGGTGGCTACATTCAAGTTTTTATATGTTTTCTTAAAAGTATTTTTTTATTATTTACTTACTTGGAATGGTGCATTAAGCCTATTCTTAACATCTAATCTATAATTTAAATATCCAGCCTTGTCGGACGTGTTTGTATTCTTCAGGCGCAATATCTCGTAAACGCGTCTTGCTTGTTTCTTATTAATTTTGTACTTGCTACGCGCTTGATTCACCATTTCTGCTGTAAAGCTGAGATAATTGAAATAGATATTAAATAAACTTGTAGCAGAAAAAAATATTATTTATCGTGACTTAAACCTACCAACCACCCAAACATTTTTTTTGTTTCAGTAAAAATGTTATGATTGCTAAATCGGCATGGCGGCACGGCAAGTTTTTATATTATGATCGCGAATTGCTACTACATTATTTTATTAATTACAAGAAATTAGTCAAAATTCTGTAAAACTACACACACCCTTGTGTTAATTTTTCGGGTTGAAATGCCGTCAAAGATTCACAGTTCTTGGCATCAACATAGTCCCTGATCCTTTGGAAGTCTTGGGACGGGTCTTCTACTGTTATATCAATTACTTCCGGTTGAATTATGAAATGAGAATAGGTTGCCTGTAAATAGTTTATAATTAAATTAATTTAAGCGTGGCCGTCGTGGCGCATCGGCAGTGTCTGTTTGTAAACGCGAGTTTTGAGGGTTTGTTCCCACTCAATAGAATAATTTTCATTTCTCTGCTGTGGTAGACAAAAAGGCTGTATTGAGTTCGGACCACGCTTTGCGTCGACACCAAAGCGAATAAATGATAATATTTAATTTCCCCGAGTGGAAACCGAACCCACACCACACCTATTGCGTTAACTGCCACACGCTTGTGCCTCTGCACCACGACTGGCCTCAAAAGCCGCAGATATTTTTATATATATTTCAAAAGCCTGCTTTATTATTTTTTTTGTATTAAATGTTACCTGTAAAAGTTGAGCACAAATCCCCAGTTTCCTGAAGGGTGGCAGCGTCAGCACCTGCGAGACGCGCGGGCGCGTATGAGCCGGGTACGCGTAGTAGCGGTACGCAGTCGCGTAAGCCGCTGTGGCGTACCGCGTCGTCCCTTCACTGGAGCGAAACTTCTCGAAACTACAAATATTACATACATATATAAAATCAAATTAGCTTCACGCTGTATCCTGCACACAGCAGGGTAGGTGAAGGGAGCCTAGCGTTATGACACTCCGTTCCTCACTTTCCACCGAATTCTGGAGGCTTTACGTGTTGAGTGGTGAAACTCAACGCCGGCCTTTGCCACACTAACACCAGAGTGAAGATGTGAAGATCATTATTCATTGTACAGCCTCAATATAAAAATATAACTGTAATAAAACTGTAATTTCAAAATATATTTATATTATCTATAGTAAATATTAAACTTACACTGTAAAAAAAGTCCACTGATCATCATCACAATCTATAAAGGAAGCTGCATCCACATACCATAGCAAAAATGTTTGTAAACGCTCATGGTAATCTAGAAAACTTGGTGTAGATATCTCAGAGTAATAAACTTCAAATGTTCTGCTTTCTCCACCATTATCTAAAATAAATTTAAAAGTGTTATTCCACTATGGATAAAAAATATTGTTAGCAATAAAGAAATGAAATTGTGTCAATCTGGGTAGCACCAGCCCGGTGGTGCTGTAAACTAAAGCAGGACGCTTTTTGGCAAAAAGTCAACCAAGGCAGTTATTTCAAAGCAACAGCTTATTGGAAGGAAACTTATACGAAGTATTCATACAATTATGTAAAATCTCTTTCCGAATAAGTTACAAATATGTAGACCATGTGTATTTTTTTTTAAATGTTAACCAATTTTAATTTGTAACAATATTTATAGAAGAACTATTGAAATATAGCAGCATATTATATATGTAATGTAAATAAAACACTGAGTTTACAATTATTACATATGACACAGCACTACAATCCGAGCCTCTTAAAAACTATCCAAGTCTAAGGACTAAGCTATTCTATACATTTTTTCAATTACTTCACTTTGTTATCAGGCTACACCTATTATAGCAGAGTCAACGAGTTGTAGCACTCTATATTAAGGCTTTCTGAACTTTAGCAATAAAATAGTAGCATTAAAAGTTAAACCATCTACATCTAATTTAAGGGCAGCCATGACTTGTTGATTGCACTGTAACTGATTGTTTTCTATCTCTGGTAGGAGATGCTTACTAATTTTCACTACACAAATATTATATGCCAAAAATGATTAACAAAATATATCATAAATAGTAAATACTATTTATGAAATATTTTTAACATTTGTAAAGTACTATATATACTACACTAAGAATAAAAATGTATTTAATTTTTTTTTAAATATTTTATTAATTTTGAAGGCATTGCAGCATAGTGGCAATCTGTAAATGTGATAGTTATTGGTTTCATCTTCATTGTTAAGTTAATTTTATTGTCTTATTATTAATTATTTATTATAATTACCCAAGACAGAGCATATAAGAAAAACAGTAGTGACATGGTTATAATAAATAAGGTTCTTAAGAGACACACTTTTTTTATATAAGTAATTGTATAGGTCACAAATGCATCTATACTCATTTTAAATTGAACATGTCAAATACGCATTTTATAACTATGCATTATAAATATTTGAATTTATTAGTGCCCAACTGTAAATGCAATGCTTGTGAGTTCTATCCACATTGGGGGTAGGAATTATTTGTATTATTTGTATATTACTTACAAGGTTGGGTTGTAAATGAATGTACTAGATTTCCATGTGGTGTGAATAACTTATCTTTTTCTATCATTGATACAAAGAGATCCAGATTTGTAACATAGCCAGGAGCCAAGACTTTTTTTAAAGCCCCTTCAATATCATCAGCTTTAATTTTTTCAGAATTATTTGGTTCAATCTGTAAATGATCCAATAGTATTAAAAATAATATTGTATTATACTAATTTAAACACAAATAGTACAATAATTAAAAAATAACCTTGTCCGTGTAAGATATTCCAAGATAGGTCTTCAAACTTCCTGCACTATAGTAAAGTTGAATTCTTAAATCTGTATAACCAAAAATATTTTCATTTTCTCCAAAGACTTGGTGACACATTTCGGTGCCAAAAGTTGTGTCATCATTTTCAATATCATCAGCTGATCTGACTGCAAGGAAGGTTATATTAAAGATACAACAATGTTAAAATCTAAACTAGGTACACGGAAACAAAATACTCACCTAATTTTATTTCTAAAACTTCGTTTCCATCAACAACCAAATGTTCTAAAGCGTCTGCCATTATTCAAATAAGATTGTAAGTAACAAAAGCTAACGATCAACGAAGTTTCTCATTCCAATTCGACTTCCCGCGCAAAATACCGCCAATTTTTTGTAGATTTTTATCCTTAAATACAAATGAAGGAGAATAGTAAACCTCTATTTTTCTTTATTACGATTTTACTAAAAGCTAATATGTTAAATGAAGAAAATTTTAAGACTAATAACGAAGAATACAAAGTAAAAATATTATAAATACCAGTTAAAGACCAGTCAAATACTCTTACCTTGTGCATATATTTATTGACAATTGACATTATACTTTTTAAATTTAATTAATACAAAGTTGACAGCAGCAAAATAACTGTTTCTTTAAAGTTAAACATTTACAGTACAGTACGATAAATAACTTATAAATAAAATAAAAATGTATAATAAATAAAATAAACATGTACAGTACGGTACGATAAATAATTTATAAATAAAATAAACATGTATTAATGGATTTATTCTTACTCCTATATTTTACTTTGCATTGTTGACATATTGAACTTATTAATAACGCTCCCTTCCAATCAAATTTAAGATTAGCAAAAATATATTGCGATATGCAGCTATGTAATGTCATAACTAATATACTTGCTACAATGTAATATTACAATGTTCTTTAAAAATAGTAAAATGATAAGTAAAAATATTATAATACACAAAATAAATATTTGAAATATCGCACCAATCTAAAGACATCCGTTAAATAAAACATTTAATATATCATCATGTCACCTACCTTAGTAATATTACTTTGTACGTTTGCTATCATTTTACTATTAATTTCTTAAACTACCCTCCCAGCCACTGTAACTTTTATTGCGTTTTATATACGCCTATTCGATATAATTTTACTACTTGATATTTTGTAATTTTCCCTGTAAGTGATTTCAATATAAAACATTTGAGAAAATAAATGTCACTAACCGAAACAAAACCTACCGTCCTTTTTTATAATATACGAAACGGAATGTTAATTCATAAAGATAGTATTTACAATATACGAATAATATGAAAGTTGTCTTTCAGACATAATATAAATACAAATCATGATTTTCCTTTAATCTGTCAACATACGGCCATTATGTGACGTCATTATGGCCTGGTTGGGTTAGGTTTGCTTGGAAATTTTTGTTAAAAATCTTGTATTTTAGTGTAATATATGTTGTGCTACTTATTTTAGATTAGTAATATAAATACCTCAAACAGTAGCAGTAAGTCTGGTGCCAAGAAGTGATTATCTCGGCGACATTTTGTGGCGAAAATGAATCGCCATGAAGGTGGGTAATGATAATCAAAATTTGTGCGATGCTTTTGTCATTGTATATTGCTTTGCTAATTCATTAAAAATTGTAACTGTACCTTTTTTTGTACTTTTTCATGCAAATAATACTGACCGTTTTTGTTTAATAAACAAGATACTGCGTTTAATATTGTATTATCAATTTCAGGAGTCAGCTGTGATTCTTGTTTGAAAAATAACTTTAGAGGACGACGATACAAATGTTTGATATGCATCGATTACGACTTATGTGCCGCTTGTTATGAATCCGGCGCAACAACAAACCAACATACAACAGAGCATCCAATGCAATGTATTCTTTCCAGAAGTGACTTTGGTAAAATACTATTTATTACTGACTCAACATAAAACAATTGGCCTACATTTTTTATGTGAGAAATCAGTGTTGTGTCAGAGCTGTAATAAGATTAAAGATATAGAAAGAGATATTTATTTAATTAGTGAGAAAGTAAATAAACTTTAATTGTTTATAAACAAAAAGTATGTTAGTGTCAAATAATAAATTCACTTTAGTAGGTCATTCAATATTTAAAAATAAAAACAAATTTATAATGAGTTTTTAAATTTGACTATCTCAAATATGAATTAATTTTACAAATTAGATTTTTGTCGATTTTTTTTATGTACTAAAAGCAATTTTATAAAATATCTGTTAATGTAAGAAAATAATGAATCAAATGAATTTCAAGGCAACTTTTAATAAATTTTTAATACTTAAGTAAATAGAAGTATTTTTAATACTTGATTAGGAATAACTTATTTTATAATAAAACATTTGTGATTCTTTTTAGATCTCTACTATGGCGGGGAAACACTTGCACTTGAACAACCACAGGCATACACTTGTCCTTTTTGTAATCGTATGGGTTTCACAGACACTGCTCTCATGGAACATGTAGCCGCAGAACACGCAGACACAACATTAGCTGTGAGTTACCAATAATTAGAATGCAATGCAAATTTGAGATTTTATTTTTATTAATATTTACAAATCTTATTAAAATAAAACAATTATATAAACTCATAATTATATATGCATGTTTTACAGCTCTTGCTATAACACATATTAAATGAGGTATTATTTTTTTAAAATCCCTTACATTTAATTAATGTAAGTTTGAAAAACCCTAGATTAAAATGAATTTTGATTAATGTTATTGTTAAAATATACGTATTTTATCTTTAAAATTAAATATAATTAAATTAAAATTATATATGAACACATAATTATCCCATACTCATAGTTCCTTAAGTAATTTGTGTTTGTATATGCTCTCTTGGTTTTTTTTGCACAAATAGTTAAGAATTCCTAAATTAATATAGTTAGTCTAAACTTTCCATGTAGGGTAGTGCATTAGTTACGAAAAAAAAGGAAATTAAAAGATTACTATCATAAAATTTGTGTGAATCTAAATACATAAGTAATTTAGTATGAATGTTTTACATCTGTTCTAATTTTAAACTTTCATTTTGCTATTAAAAAAAACTCGTTGTTATAATATTTTATTAACATATAATTCTAATTCAATTTAAGGTGGTATGTCCAGTTTGTGCTTCAATGCCAGGTGGAGAACCAAATTTCGTGACTGATGACTTTGCAGGACATCTTACACTCGAACATCGAACTGGACCTAGGGATCTCATATCATTTCTCATATCCTTTTTAATTTTATAATTTAATTGCAAATTAATAAGCCATTGGGTTCGCTTCTCATTCAGGATAGGTAATTTATTTTCACTTCTTTGCTCTGGTAAGATAAACTGTGACAAGATCCAAAACGTGACAAGTTGATAAGCAATGTCTATAGTCACTTTATCACTCATCTTTTTTGAATTTGGAATATTATTATTTTTTCTTTTCCTGTCTCTGGTAATGAGGTAAAACTCAACACTCAACGCAGGCTACTGCAGATAATTATTTTCGTTGCTCTGCTCTGGTAAGAAAAAAAAGCTTAGGTGTTGAGTTCCGCAACTCAACATGCAATGTTTCCAAAATTGAACGGAATCTGAGTTTATTAATATTACGTTCCTCTGTCTACCGCGCTTTAAGCTGGATACAGCGTAAAACTAAAACCAATTCAATGAGTCCATAACCACGCTACACGATGAGCCAAGTGGCATCCGACACGGCGGTGTACGCCGCATGCCGCCCCCCGGACGCGGTGTTAGTCGCGCGAGACGCACCAATATGCAATTCAGGTACTAATATTTCTTGTTTGTATAATATTTTTGTAGCTTCTGTTAATTCAAATTCCTCTAGTTCTTTTCCCAAT
>DWNA01000720.1:0-19706 GCA_018249835.1 Heliconius besckei | reverse complement strand
GGATCACTAACTTGGATCATGGATTCATGGAAAACTAAATAGTTTCTTCTAATAGATGACCATCGAGGTGCAGGGTGAGGAGTGTTGGTAATTGAATCCAAACAACAATATATTTTAATAAGCTTCAGTGTAATATCTACAACTGAATAACCCCTACTTGTAATAATTGTATCATCGTGACATTTGGCACCTATAAGTAAATTATGTGATAATACATTAATATACTATCAATGAGCTGGACTTATGATGTAGCCAGGACTTGAATAGGGAAACTCTTCAAAAGTTACGGGTAAAACACTCGAGTGTAAACTCATGTAATTTAAAACTCCGAGAACATTCTAAAGCACTTGTTACACAAGAGCATATTTAGTATATCTTTCAACTATTTATTTTATTTCACGAAACCAGGAGGAAATGAAATATTTAATATTTTCATTTCTTCGCTCTGGTGTCGAGATAAAGCGCGCCGTTGCTACTCAACACGCAGTGCCTCCAGAATTCGGCTGAAAGTGGGGTGTGGAGTGGCTTAACACTGAACTCATTCTGTCTACCCTGCTCCATGTGGCATACGGCTTCAAGCTGGAAAAATAATTATGTGAATATCATACAAAACTAAGCTTTATTACTTAACAAAAATGATATTGCTAAAAAACAATAATTTCATATAATAAATGTTATTTTGTCAGCAGTAACTCACAAGCGGTCTACGATCGTGTAAAGGATGCTGAAAAAAACATTATTGGCGTTTGTAACGATGCCTCAGGGCGACATCGACCTCCACATATTGGGCCACGTGACGGCTGCTCTAATTTACAGGAGATGATGTACTGTCTAGCTTTGATCTGTATAGTAGGTCCTAAATTACCAATTTACTGAACACTGATTAATTATAAATAAATTACGGATTATGATTTAGATATATATAGGTCTGGTTATAAGAGCATAATATTTTTGTTGTTCTATTTAACACAACGTAATATGTTAAATTACAATACAGCTTATGAAGACAAACCTCGGCGTTGACTTGCATTACTCAACACACACATATCTTAAATTTAGGAAGAAAAAGGAGAAGAGAGTATATTGATACTAGGCTTATTTTCTGTCTACCCTGCTATTAGTAAATTACAATTTTACGTTGATAACTACATAGCTTCCCTCTACTTGCCAAAAAGTTTTAGAATGACCTACCAGCGGCAAAGCTAGGTACCTTCAAAATAGAAGAGCGAGATGCGCTCGCTCCCGTTTGTTATAGGCCTACAACGCACGGGTTGCTCCTTTGGTGTTACTTGATCATGGGTTCCAGTGATTACTTAGCGTCAAGTGATGCATTTGCCTTATTTCTTTTATTTGAAAACTTAACTCATTTTCACGCTTTATCCCTAGCGGGGTAGTAAGAAAGAACGGGGCGCGAAACGATTGTAAGATTTTTACATACTTCTTTCGCCTCGGCCACTGTTATCAACTTCTTCATACATGCCCTCCGGGGTGTCCTCGTGGTCGTCCTCTACGTACATTTCTCTAGTATCTTTGATACAAAGTGTGCAAAGGAGTGTCTTATTTGCGTCTGCTCACCCTGTTATAAGCGTGCAGTGTGAAACTAAAAGAAATACAAATTCAGCTACATTAAATCGCCTACACTCTTCACTTGAGCCAAACACGCCCAAACGAACCCTATCTAAAATCGTTTTAGAAATAAAACGTACAACACTCCAGTAGGAATTAGAGGGGTTCTCCACTAATATATTTGGAAATAATAACCCAACCTGCACCTACCTACGTAAGTTATTTTAATGCTTACCCTGTAGGTAAATAATTTTAGCAAAAATATAAATGGCTTACCCTTATCAAAGATAGGTATTGAGATATATTTATTTAAGATACTTGAGATTGGTATACGTTGTGTATAGAGAAGAGTACACATATTAATTGTATTTTTTTGTATATATCTACATTTTACCCTTTGTGTATGCGTGTATGTGTGTGTGAGAGGGAAAACTATGGACAATTCTGTTTGTTCTTTGTTATGTTCGAAGTCTACGCCACGTGTCGTATAACCAGACTGAGGATTCGATTCGACGACGATACGGATTCGAGTCTATGATTAATTTACCCTAATTACTTAAAAATAAAGCAATTTCGATAATAATTGAACCAGTAACCTTTCGTAAAATCGGAAGTGCCAATCCACTACTGATTCATATAAGAAAAGTAATTACTTTTTTAACTTAAAGAGGTTAAATTTGAGTGGTTTACGTAAAATTGATACTGATTTGGAAGTAAACAAAAACTCATGCGTCAGTAATGACCTCCCTTCCTTTAATCAAGTGTATTGTGATAATAGACAACCATATGGTACAGTCCTTGTGTACTTTAAAGGAAGGAATTAAGTGAAATTATTTTGTAATGATTTTACTCTATATTCACTTTTCTCCTTTTCACTCAAAATTGTCATTTGATTAATCGTGTTTCTACTAATAATTTTGAGGCCATCGTATCGCCGTGGCACAACAAAAAGGTTGAGAGTTCGACTGCCACTCAGCGGAATGGAATATTTTCACTCTCTCTGGCAAAACAACACGCAATGTCTCAAAAATTCGCCAGAGAGTGGGGAATGGAGTATCTTAACACTTGTGATAAGACACTCCGTTCCCCACTCTATACCTATCGACAGAATAGGTAGGGGGAACCAAGGTTCCCATCTGCTATATGCGGGATTGAGAATGAAGCTGAATAAAAAAACAATTTTACTAAAATAAGTAGTTTTATTTTTAAATGTCTATTTATTATAATCGTGAGTGTTCCTAAATTCAATTTGAAACTACAAATACGTCACCAACAATCTAATTTCTATTGTACTATATCGTTATTTTTAGTGTTCTAATGTTAAGACACTCCCCCACTCTCTGATTTGAGTGGCAGAACTCAGCACCGAGCATCGTCAGCAGATCCATCAGAACAATAAAATGAAAATAATTAAATCCTCCAAATCATAATTGATCCTATAACCATCGCTTTAACATTCTCATCTTAATTTAAATTATAAATAACACCTGCATCTCCATCAAGAGCTCAAACGAAATCAACCCAAATTCAACCTAAAACGAAAAAAATAACTCTAATGATTCATTCTAAAGCTAGCGGACATATTTAAAACGAACTTGCCCCCACATTCGGTAGTTAGAAAGGGCGAAACGAGACCGACAAAAAAAACCAACCCCCTAGCTCTCGGGTAAAAAATGCGTAGTTTTAGCTAATCTACATGAGCGGGGGATGTTTAAACTGGGTCGGGTAGGCTTTGGGCTTTTTAGCGGGGCACAAAAATGAGGGGGGTGGGTGGTGTGTGAATCGGATGTATTATGCGTGGAATCTATTTATGTGTAATAAAGTGACCAGGTTTCTGATAATGAAACGGGAATTGTTCTATTTTTTTTTTTAAGTAGGTAGTTTTAGTGATATTTTGTTTTTTAGCTAGTAACTGAAATGATCATACTTGTACGTAATTAAAAGTGATAGTAGTGGACTCAATTCCTAGCTTGGGAAATAATTATTTTAAAATTAAATTAGACAGCGGCACTAAGTTCCGCCAAGTAACAAGCAATGTCTAAAAAATTAAGCGATTCGTAATATTCGGAGTGTCTTCTCATTGGCTTTCCTTTGCCTACCATCAGGGTAGCTACCTAGGTTACCATCCTAGGCTAGGCTAGGCTAGGCTACCATCATATGCGGAAGAGTAAATAACAATGAAGCTAGGCTAGGCAAACGCAAATAAGTGACAAAACTAATTTAACTTATGTGATGTGGGGTTGGACGCGTGCAAGCGTGTTACTTTAAACCCAACAGCTTGTGGATTCGATTCCCACTCAAGAAAATGAAATATTTACTATTTTCATTTCCTCGCTCTGGTTAGTGCTTTGTTATGGTTCAGTTATAACGTAACTTGAAGTTTAATTTAATTTTAAATATATACCTTAAAAAATTAAAACTCAATCAACAATCAGGACTGTCCGTACCTCATTACCCCGTATGGCTACATTATTCCCCGTTAATATCGGTTGCTACGGCAACGGGATGTTGCATCTCGATTTTTCGTCGCTTTTTCCGTTGTAATGAAATGAGGTGTGTGAGGGTAAAGGGGAGAGTAAAGGGGGGGTGGGACACGCGTGTTCTCAATTATCCGCAGTGAATCAATAGCGACAGGGTAGTTGCCGCCTTTATGTTTATTTGGTAATTTCATTTTAAAATTATCATTGTTTTGTACTGTGTTCGTACTGTTTTTATCTTATCTTGGATATGTGTCTTATCTTGGGTGGTTGTGAAGGAAGGTCTGGTTTAGTTCCTAGTGTATATAACTTTTTGTGTAGTATTATTATATTATAATGTTTTATGTATAACTTAAACTAAGTTACTTTATCCTGAAATATATCAACCTAGCTGATCTATACGTGTTTGGTAAACCGTGGTTGGTTTTTAGAAAAGTTTATTAAAAAGCACACATTTTATCATTTTTAGAATATATGTACATATTTTTATCAAACAACTTATAAAAATCATGAAAGCAGGACCCGAACCTGCGCCACTCAGAAACGATCCAAGTCCTTCTCATTCTATCTGGCATTAGTCCCTTCCTTTATTGCCATACACAACTCCTGGTTAGAGGATGAAGCCGTAGTAAACACTATCTGCGGCTTCACTATTAAGTACTAGTGCATTTTATTTCAATATTTGATTGTAATTAACATTCCATGAACAGAAAAGAAAAAGAAAGTACCTACATATTTTTTTTTATTGAAACACTTTATTCTTATCTTTGTAAATACAAATATGTATTTTTAATTGGCACTTTGCTTATATAGAAATAACAAGATATCATTTAGATAAAATAAATCGAGAAATATAAATTTGGTATTGACATATTGGTATGGTCATGGGTTATTTCTCGTATATACAATTGTATGTACGTAAGTACATTAAAAAAACAAATATATTTATTAAATAAATATATTTATTAAATAAAGATATTACCTACCTAGTGTTGTAACATGCAGTTTCGAGACAAAACGTGTTGATTGGCGGATCTTAACGCCATGGTTTGTTTTGTTAACAGATCTAGGAAATCAGCCTCACGCTGTGAAGCTCGTGTGAGAAAGTGAAAATAATTTATTTCCTCAAATGGGAATCGGACCCACCACCAACGTGCTTACAGCCAATGTCGCTGCACCATGATGGCCTCACTAGCTATTCTTACATATTTAAACTGTATGTAAGAATATCAGGAACTACAGGATCGAGGATCGAATTGAAATGAATATTATTGTAGTCCATTGCTCCATTTATAGAAGAACGCTATAGGCTACACTATTTTCACAATGTATCCCGCATATCGCAAGGTATTCAGAGGGAACCTGAGAACATAGTGTTAAGACACTCCATTAACTCAACGCCGCGAACACTGCACCGCACTATATCTACATTACCTCACGTTAATCGTTTTGACGTAACTAGCCACTGTGCCTATAAGCTACGGACAGATGTACGTTGGGCACAGAGAATGTATCGTGAATCATATTCGCTTCATAGTTATTTTCATTTGACCACAGGGACGTAGGCGCAGGTAAACTAGTTGTATATTATGTTTTTTTCATCAGTTATTTTCTTCAAATATTTATTAAAACTGCCATCTATTAACATTTTCCTGTATTTCTATAGAGAAAATTCTAGTAACTACAAGGGTGGCTCTACGGACTTTTTAACCCCTCATGTAGTTCTCCCACCACCCAATAGATGGCGTTATTGAGGTTGTTTCCAAGAGACATGGTATCCCTGTATGTTCGAATTTTTATACGTTATTATATTTAAAAAATATTGATTAATATTTAAAAAATTAGGCGGTGCGTGTTGAATTAAGTTTTTTACCACCAGCCTGCCTGCATGGAAATCGCGACTCTGTTTTTTTAAAGAAGAGAGAAGGTAGTGTTAGGAAAGTCTATGCTCTTATAAGAACTAATGAAGTTTGGGACCTTAGGTGACACTACAATAATGTGATATCAGGTTCTTGTGATGGAGCGTGGACTTGAGACTTGGAACTCTTCAGAGCACTAGTAGACCACTCCAGTTCAGACTCATATATATTGTTGACTTACAGCACTTTAGTCTATTTTAAACTATATTTTTTTATTACAGGACTAGTGTAACTGTAAACACGAATGGTAGTGGCTTCGATCTGGTGTCGAGGCAAAGCTCCAAAGTTCGGCGGAAAGTGGGAAACCAAAATTTTCTCAATGGGAATGGAGTGGCTTAACTAGGCTCTCATTTTCCCTTTGCCTTCCCTACTGTATTCGGGGTACGGCAGAACGCTGTAAAGAATTATTACAACAGTACTGGGCATAAAAGAAAACACAAAAAAAATAATTCTCAAACGTCTGTTATTTATAAAATTAATTTTAAATCAAATTACCAACATAGGCAAAACCAAATATAATACATTCTAAAATTTTCTTTTTTTAATACTTAAGTCATACAACATATACACATATATGTAAATAGATTGCTTGGCACATATTCGTTATTTAGGACGGCGCTAACTAGAACATAATGCAATTAGATTTTTTCCTATACATATATATTGTATTTATTGTTTATAAATCTCTCTTAAACAAAATCTTAAAATTTTAATAATAAAAAGGAATAAGAATAAAAAATTTTTTTATTTTTATCGCTTATAAAACTATAACTGAAAGAGCCATAGGAGGTACTAAAACATCATAGATTATTGTACACGTGGCACGGTACTTGTCCGAAAACGCGACGGTTGTGAATTCGATTCCCGGGGGACTAAATTATTTTCCTCGCTCTGGTAACATGACAAAGCGCAGCCTTCTTCCGCCTCGCAGCACGCATTGTCTCGAGAATTGGACGAAAAGTTGAGAACCAATGGTAACATTAGGTTCCCTTAAGGGGTATAAGTTCAATTTCATCTAAAATATATTAAATATGTATATAAAAAGGAGCAGGGTGTCTAATTTTCGAAACATTTTAGTGGCGGAACTCAATGCCGCTCTTTGTCTGATTACCAAACCACAGAAAATAATTTATTGCCCCGAGTGGAAATTGAACCCACGTCCGTCGCAATAACAGTCAAACTGTTTAAATTTGGACATTTTGACAATTTCATAAATGTATATCAATTTGGCAGCTGCATTTTATAAATAACCACATAAAAAAACTTATTTTTTATTCTTAAAACAATGAAATATAATAATTAAATTAAAAATATACAATTTAGGAACACGCAATTAATAATTGTTTATTAATTACATCTTATGCTAATAATTATTTTAGAATATACAATACAAAGCTAATTTAGAAAGTAACTTGTGAAGGGCAAATTGTGATAGATTACTCTTTTCCTATATAATAGATGAGAAAAAAAGAAATAAGAAGAGAAGATTCAAAGAGAGAGTTTAGTATTTGAACGTTAAAAAATCTAGATGAAATATTTATGTTTGATCTATGTGGAACTCAGATTATTTGAAAGTCTGTATTATTATTTGAAATAATGATGGTAGCGACTAATCCAATTACGATAAAAATTTCTCGAATGAAATAGGAATTTTTCAGTGCATACTACTTTTGGTTTGAAAACCACTTGATATTCCTGAGCTAGAATTAAAAATAACTATAAACAATTAAAATATGTATTGTATTTTGATATACGAAAACAATCACACTTTGCCCGATAAGAAGAAATTTATTGAAACATTAGCTATTTAGACTATAATAGTAATACTAAAGTGGAATTTGTACACTCACGTATTGGAATGAGAGTGGCAAATATATTGATCTTTATTGTTGGCTACACGCTAAAACCCGCATATAGCAGCGTAGGCAGAGCGAATTAGGTATTGAGACACTTAGCTCCTTCTGCCTAATTTTCGAGACATTAGCTACAGTCAAGATGTAATCTTGGTATAAATTCAAAAACATTTGCTTATCACGTGATAAAATATTCACCACTCCACCTCACTCAGCCGTGTCAAGATATTTTCTATCTACAAACATCAATAGCGAAGAAAAATCAACACAGACAGACATACAGACTACTATAAAATTTCTATATAGCAACATTTAATGAACAAAATGATGGACAAACAGAAAAACAGTCCAATAGAAGCTTACGCGATAGCTACTCACTTACTACGAGAATTTTACAAAATTACACCCTAGGAATTATGATACCAGTTACTGTACTGAAAATAAAATGAAATAAATCTTACAAAAAAGAAATCAAACAACTCTTCAACTTTTGCTCATAATATGAAACTATCAGCTTCACGCTGTATCCCGCATACACAGGGTAGACATAACATGTTAAGATACTCCGTTACCCATTCTCCATTGCGTATTGAGTTGCGGAACTCAACACCGCGCTTTGCCTCGAAACCAGAGTGAAGATATGAAAATATAAATTAAAGTAAACATTTTCTTTTTATTTATTGTTTACAGGCACACCCTTAAGCCTGGCCTCTTATTAAAGAATATTAAGTGAATAAAAAAATCTAATTAAAATACTATCATCGTTAGATGTTGCTAATGTTGCCATTGGAAACTTCTTCTACACAGGGGTATAATAATATTTTAAATACAGTTAACCTTTGGGGCTTATTTCAACCATTGACAATAATAACATGAAAACAAATAAAAAATAGTTTGCACATCATCTGGTACCACTAAGTCTTACCAAATTCTAAATCAATCCTTGATCATATTATTTACATTAAAAAAGAGATAGAATTAACTTGTGCTATCAGACTTTCCTGATTCACTTTCTTCCGTAATTGTTATCATCGGGGGACTGTCGAAACTTTCTCCTGGTGAAATTTCGTTGCTGAATTTCTCAAATTTGGGCGAACTAGTATGTATTGCCTCTTTCACAGATTCATACATATCTGTTGTCATAACTGGCAACGAACCTCTCTTCCCTTTAAAATGGTTTGAAGCGTCATCTGTAATTGGTTCTCTCATTTTCGTATTGACATCATCTGGCTTAACAGGCACACTCTCTGCTCTACTCAAGTGTTTTATTTGCACTTTATCAGATATGGGTATAGCCACTCCATTTTCTATTTTCTTTTCTCTCTGATCGTGCAGTTGTTGCAAGCTGAACTCTCTTGCTTGAACATCTGAAAGTAAAGGTCCATCTGTCGAACCTTCAATGGAATATGGTCCGTGTAAAGTATCATTACCTATAATTGAATCTTGTTTAAAAATAGCAGCTGTCACCACTGGTTTGTCTGGATCTGTTGGTGTTCTACCAATAAGGGGTTCCTGAGAATTATCATGGACTATTGTATCCACAACTTCGTCTTTAGATGTATCGTAACCAGCATATATTGGGTAGCCAAAAGGACCTTGATCATATCCCATCTGGCTGCTGTACGAATAGCTCACATTATGAGATCCAATCGATGACATACTAAGATCTGAAATAGATAGGCCTGTACTTGACAGTGCCAGAGCCTGCCTTTCAAACTTCCCACTACTTCTTTCACTATCTTCTTCAATTATGATTTTCCTTTCTAAATCTTCTGGTACTCGATGTATGAGTGCTTGATTTGTGGAGATCTGTGGATCGTGAAGTGGCGAACTCTGAAGTGTCTTATTGGGTCGATACGCTGCAGATTGTTGTACTTCTACAACGAATATACCGTCGTTATCCGGTGAATATTTCATTTTTGTTTCACGACCATTTTTAGTTATATCCTGGAATTAAAAAACATTTCTTGATAATTATTTCATATTTTTTAATTACAAATATTTATTTACAGTCGTATTCTTGCATCTCACACTATACAATATAACAAATGGCAGAATATATGTAGATTGTTGATGTTAGAAAGAAAAGGAGAGTAAGAAAAGTAACCACTACCATCGGGTACAATAAGTAATATTATATGTTAAGAAAACAAGATATAAATTGCATCTTACGTTTCTCTCCTCTGTTTCCACGATTAGGTGGTTATTCTTCAACGTCATGGTAAATATGGAGCCGTTGGCTGGCGGCGTGTCACTATTGGTACCATTTTCATCTGGTGATTTTAACTGAAACAAAGAAACTTTCAGTATTTTTTTTTTTTATTTATTGGAAAATACGTACCCTACATATCACACCCTAAGCTTATTTAGATAATCTCAAATATCGCTATGATGTCTTTTACTACTATCATAACTTTTTGCCCCTACAGCAGAGTAGCATGAAGGAATATACAGGAGGTTAATTCTAGGAGTTAAAACACTCCGTCTACCAAAGATAGAAATGACTAATTTTGAAATATGATCATTCCCTGTGTGTGTGGATCGAACCCCACATACATCGTGCTTAGAGTCCGGAACTGTTCCACTGCTTTACGACATTCTTACATTAAATTACAATATTTATGAATTTGATCAATTCACTGACACTAATGCACATAAGCGACAGATATCTTTATATGGGAGAGTACTTCCGGAAACGGCATCGCATTCAGACGACACATTACTGGCGAGAGGAAGAAAAATGGAAAAATAAATTTAATTATACTAAAATAATCTTCAAGTTTTTTATTCTTTAAAATCTCTGTTTTCGTGTTAATGGCGGATTTCAACGCCGAGCTTTGTCTTCTTACAAGAGCGAGCAAATGAAAATAATTTCACTACCCCATGAGAGAATCGAACCGACAATATTCGCGATGACATTCAGACGCTACACCCCTGCGTCACGATGGCATGTACTTACTTAGTATTTCATTATACCCAAACATCACAAATTTGTTTTATAGAAATTCTTTCAAATGTATACATTCATATTTTGCATAAAGCGTGAAGGACATAAAAAAATCATTTTACTCAACCGTTTGAGGTATAAACTGACATCGCGAGGTATGCTATCTAAAACATGTTTTATGTGTTCATAAACAGAATCCAAATGTAATTCTTAATTTTTTGGACAAGGGTTGCCATGTTGATGGGAAATTAAATTAATATATGCAAAATATATAATCTGTGCTCAATTTTTTGTTAGAGTATAAAAAATGCACATTATCAAACATCTGAACTTCTTCTTCTTCTCTGTCGTAACACTCTTGTCAGAGCGGTCGTGGTCATTACAAAGTGACATTTACGGCAGTTGATACACGCCTCACGAGCATTCGCCACTTATCTCTACTGGCTGAGAGCATGGTACACTCATGTAAGGGTCCCCCTACTGCAGCCTTAATCTGGTCGGTCCAACGCATGGGAGATCTTCCTCCCCCTCTAGTGCCTTCCACTCTGCCCTGCACGACCAGGCGGTCGATGGAGCCACTTCCTCTTCGGGAGACATGTCCTAAGAACTTTAGTATGTGAACTTCTGAACTTCTAGTTATACAAAATACGTCGATCGTCGAATATGTGTAATGTCTGGGTCATATCACTATGAAAGCAGAAAGTAGTGAACAGAATGACTTATCATTAGATCTCTCTGCATACTCCACTACATGCGGGAGACGAATAGCTTGCAGAAAAATATTATTTTGTTAATATCACTTTTTCTAATTAAGAAGATTAGAAAGTATCACATCAAAATAATATTTCACGTGGCAGTTACGAGTTCACAGTACTATACTACTATATGCGGAATACAGCGTACAGATAAAAAAAAAAAAAAACAACAGAGTGACGAAAACGAAAAAATTTTGTTCTTTCAAGTGGCAACCCTAGCGTCATCCGACATTAACTTCATTTGGAGACGTAGTTGGTTCACGGCGATGTGTTTTTCAAAATACGATTATTATAAATAAGATTTAGGAAAGCCTTAAAACGAGATGTCAAAATAATATTTAGATTTTTTACATTTTTGTTACTAATGCATTTTACGTTTACATTTTACAAGTGACGCAACAAATTTTAATATCGTTTCACTTGGCAAGACGAACCTGGGAACCCAGTAACTAACTCTCCTTTCCCATTTAAATACTTCCGTTCCCTTAAAAAGAAACAAAAATGTTATAATTATAACCTTTTCCACAAGAGGGACCTCACAACCATCACATATACAAATAGACACTACCAAGTTACGCTACAATATAAAACATTACCTTTTTTTAGCTTGTAGCTCTATCCCGCAAAGGGAACATGGGAACCTAATATAAACAATAAGTAATGTTACATAAACATTAACTAACCTAATATAACATGATTTACCAAAGAAAGGTACATAGCATAAGGCATTCCTCGATAAATGAACTATTTAACACAAAAAAAATTCGCCAAATTTAATAATAAGTTCCTGAGATTAGCACGTTCAACCAAACAAAACTGTTCAGCTTTACAATATTAATAAGTATAGCAGCAGTATAAATAGGTGCATACATCAACATTATTAGGTACCAAAGGCACCTTGGGGCTAGGGTAGCTGGGTCGACGGCCGGTCGATGCCCGCTTTCGGCCATCTTTGCTCTGCCCAAGCTCTCGATCGCATTGCACTTTTTAGATGCACCTACTCTTGCCATACTATCTAACGACCGAGCAGAGAAAACTTTGGAGTCGTGTATTTTATTTTTTTCTTAAGACGCTACTCACATTTTTGCTTATTTTTTTTAGCTTTATATTTTACTAGCGGTCGGGCTGCGGCTTCGCCCGCTGAAGACTGAAGAAAACAAATGTTAAGCCACTTCGCTTCACATGCTGGTGGAACTTAACGTCGCCCTTTGTTTTGATATCAGAGCCGGAAAATGTAAATAATTAATTCCAAACTTAAAGTCAGACGCTGTGCAACTGCACCACGACGACGTCAATAGTATAATTTGGACATAAGCGATCCATAGTCGTGGGTTCAATATCCTCTCAGGATCAACGTTTTGTATAATAAGTGTCAGTGTCAATAAGTGTCAGTGACGCTTAACATCAACACGACTAAAGTAAATTGAATTGTTACTATTGGATAGCAAAAAAATACCTTAACTAACCGGGCAATGACCGGACTTATTCGTTGATTTTCCTTGTTAAAATAAAATTTAAATGAAGCTTTTTCCTGCATAGCAGGGTAGGTAAAATAAGCGTTTATCACTCAATATTCGAGATATGAATGACGGAACTCAACACCGCACTTTGTCAATACGTGCCAATTTAATAAGCTTCGTTAAATATAACATTAAATTTAATCTTATTTTTCCTTTCTTTCTTTTTCGCACTTTTCACTCTTTACTGTGTAATAAAAATAATAACAAAATGCTAAAAATACATTCCATCTAAATAGATGGAATGTATTTTTTGCGGACAAATATCCGCTTAGCGTATTGAGTGACGTAACTCAACGCCGTATTTCACGTAATCGAACCGAACATAAGAATCGAGCCCATAACAATCTCACATAGAATTCTTAATATAAGAAAATTTATATTAATCGATTCTTTTCCACTCGAGTCCCAACAAAATCGCCTCAGTACATTGCACTACCGAGCTCGTTTGACTAGATTTTTGGCAGCGCGCCCCTCCCGCGGACCACCGCCGAATTCTTGTATAAGATTTTGACGACTTAGCTCGGTTTTTTTGTTAACTCACTCCCATACATCTAAATATAGATATATTAATACAATATAAATATAATGAAACTATGACCGTAGTGGCGCAGCGGTAAGAGTGATGGTTGTAGTTTTGATTCCTGTTTGATATTTCGCCAATTATTTTCATTTCCTACATCTAGTAACAAGACAAAGCGTTGGATTAAGTTCCGCCATCTGAAGTCGTGGCAACACCTAAGCGTTCACATTGTTAATTACGATAGTTAACAGCTTTTCCTGATAGTGTGCCCCAGCATAATATGCCAAATTTTAAAACGTTATATATTTGCTTAAATATCATATAACAATATATCATATTTATCTACGTTTCCCTCATCATTCTTTTTTTATTCTACACCTTGAAGTTAAACAATTAAGAAAAAATCCTATTTAAAATAATAATAATACCTTAATTAAGAATATAATTAACAATGTTTTAACACGCTCGCAAAAAAATACAAAACTATGTAAATTCAATGCATTTAAATTAAAGAACTTGTATTATATGTATATTTTTTATTTTTTTTAGTTTCATATATTATATCCAGCATAACCCTGGTACTCAAAGGGAACCTAATATCAGTTCCCAAAAGGTCCTCCTAATTTTCGAGACATTGTGTGTTGAGTGGCGAAAATCAACTCCTTGTCTTACTACCAGAGTGAGAAAAAAATACTCCGCGTGCGAATCGAACCCACGACCGTCGCGGTACAGTCACACTCTGTGCCGCTCACATATGTATGTGTAGAAAGAATATAAATTGTTATTTTGCTGTTTGTATTTTTGTGAGGATTCTATTAGTTGTCTTTACCTACATACTGAAATGGTCATTGTAACCACCATGGTCGTGGGTTTGATGTACACTCGAGAGAAAGAGTACAATTGAATTACTTTAATTTCCGTACTCTGGTAAAGTCCGGTACACATTAATAATAAATATTTATCTAAAAACTTAGCTCGAATTCCGTAAGTTTCTTGAATCTACAAACACTGTAATATCAACTCAGTGAACTTTAGATAAATATATTAAATTTGTATATTTTTGTTACTTTTTTATAATGATTTCGTCTGTCCAGAAGCTACCTGCTATTATTCATATTGAGGACAACATAATCAATAAACGAGTATTCCGGAACAAACATACATACATACATTCGACACGGCATTAAGAGTATGGCCATTAACGTCGTGTTTCTGTCATATTGATTTGATTCTGATCAATCATTGAAAAATCTCAAACAAAAATTATATTACCAATAAAAAATATAATAATAATTAAACTTACGTTTATCATTTGTTTTTGTTTTTATAGTTTAAACAAATTTAAATAATTTTTATATACAGTTTGCATTATATTTTTTGTATTTTACTAAGTAATATATTTTAATTATAATTGTTGTGAAGCCGGACGCAGCGAATGCATATTGTGTTTGCTTTCAATCGGCTGTACATAACTGCATAAAAATTGTGTAATATTCAATGTTTGTTTTTATAGCAAACCTTAATTATAAAAATTTTAAAAAAAACTAAAAGCCAACATACATTTCTACGATGATATCTGTCAAATTCAAATTCACAATAATCTTTATTCAAATAGAGTGTTATGTTTCCAAAAATGATTCGATATGTTATAATAATTATAATGAGGAAATGGTCACATTGATCAATAAAAAAATTACGAGTATATTACTTTCCAATAATCGACATAAATGGCTATAAACAAATCTGTTGAACACGTGCTAAACTGAAGGCAAAGTCTACTATTAAAGTTTCTTAATTACAATTTAAATTAAATAAAATATGAAATTACAAAAAATACAATTTTGTCGGCCTTCAATTTTTTCGAAATGATTACTTCATAGGACTGTTTTATATTTAACTTGCCGTACCTCTTGTTTTATTTGATCTTGACGCGCATCACGGTGGCATTGAATTTATTTTATGTCAATTGACAATGAAATACATAAATTATATTTATCTTTGTTTTTTGGTTTCTGTTTGTTGAAGCTTAATTATTTAATCAAAGCGAGGCTAGTAGGTAACATTTTTAAAGTAACGATTTAAAACAATCAAAAAATATTTAAATCTGGTCACTTCCTCTAGCTGGATCCTAATTTTTTTGATTGAACCTACTATTAAGACACTCTTCGCTCTATTTCTGAGACCAGACTTTCTACTCAATTTTAGAGATATTTCATATTCAGTGGTGGAACTTATTCTCGTGATGATGCTATATTGCCTTGTTACCAGAACGAGGAAAATAAAATATATCATTATCGCAAATGAAAACTGAACCCGCCACCGTCACATTTATATTCAGGCTCTTTGCAGCTGCGCCGTGGCGGCCTACAGATTTTTTTTGTTCTAATTAATAATTCTAAATATGATATTGGGCTTCCACCAAAACACAATGTCTGTAAGCAGACAGCAGAGAACCAAATCACGTAGTTCCCTTTGCCTATTCCACGTCTAGAATAAATATTAAAAAGTAAAACGCGGTAACATTATAATTTTCGGGGCAAAACAAAACATAAAATAATATAATATAACATAATAAAATTAGAATCGCCATGTTGCCCACTTTACGACTGACAGTAGATACGATCTGTCGTAAATACTCTCAGTTTTACAGTCCACTGTAATGTGGAGAAACTCGAGGGTAACCTTCAAAAGATTTGTACATGTTCGTCCGAGCTTTTGAATTGAGATAGCATTTATGTATTTTTAATGAGTGAGTAAAAAAATATATTTAAAATTTTAACTTTGTAAGCCTTCGCCGCGTCGTAGCATAGATGTGACTAGCGTGACGGGTGTGGGTTCGTTTTCGCTTGCTCTGGTAACAAGATAAAGCACGGCGTTTATTTCCACCTTTGATCGCTTTGTAAATTATTTTGAAAATTATGTATGATTTTGAAAATCGGGCAGGAATTGGAAAGCGGATCTTTTTACGTTCACTACTGGATTACCCTTCTCCCTGTTACGTTTGCCTGGGATACAGCCTAAAATTAATATATATAACTTAAACAACCTAAATAGGAACCGGATATAACAAAAAGAAAACAAAAACTCATTTCTTTCATACGACAATTCAAGAACATGAGTATTACGTAGCGCGTCTACGAATAGATACGCTACGCTATCTACGTCTAGCCGTAGCCTCGAAGCAGTAGACTAGCTACGCTAATAGCTCAGCGCTAGGCAAACAGCACAGCATATATTTTCTCTGTAAAAGTATATAATATGTTTATTTATGAATATTTCTTTAACAAGCAGTAGGTCCGCTTTCTTCTGCATAACAGGGTTGGCAGAGGGGATCTAGTGTTATTTCGTTCCCCACGCATCGAACATTTCTTGAAACATTGCTTGTTGAGTGCTTTAGCCACTCAACACGCAAAGCCTCCCGAATTCGGCGGAAACAGGAGAACGGAAGTGTCGTTACTTAACATATCGGCGGTATCTGTACGAGGAAGATATATAAAAAATAATGTTATAGAATCATTATTATTATCTGCTTCCTATATTTCAATAGGGTTATAAATAAAAACATATACCGTTTTGAAGAATGTCGTTCGGCAAAATTGTTAGAAATAACTGTTTTATGTAATTGCATGAAACTTTACTTTTCTACTGATATATATAGATATTATTATTAGAAAACGAGAGTAATGCAGATTAGTAGATCAATAATTATGTACTTCAAGCCGGCGAAGCCGCGAGTGGGTAGTCAGATTGGCCCAAAGACATTGCAAAGTGGCGTAAAGTATAAACGCAGGTGTAATTATCGATATCACAGCAAGTGTCCGTTCGATAAGGCATTTTAAAACATGTAATTTACACATTTTGAAACTGAACAACTGTCATAATATTATTTAATTGTCAATGATGATGACCTGCGGCTTTCATTACGTTTACTATATATCAGAAAAATAAAACTTTTTTTAAATTTTGACTTCTGTTTTTTTTTTTAAATTGTATTTAAAAAAAAAATAATGCCCCAATTTACAGCCGCAGAAGGACTAAAACCCGGCAGTGGGGCCACCATGTTTTTAACTCTGCATAACGGTCTTGGTTTCGATTCTCAATCGATGCAATATTTAAAATACGCGTCCCTAAGTTTAAATTAATTAATTAATTTAACCCACTCTGAGTTGTTTTATGATCGTTGAACTTGACAAGTATATATAATTTATACTGTATCTGTACTTCTATACTAATATTATAAAGATGTACTGTGCTGTTTGGTTGAACGCGCTTATCCTAGGAACTACTTATTTAGTTTCATTCAAAAAATATTTTTATGTGGAATACTGCATTTATGTAGATAGGCTCTGTGTATAAATTACGTTTATCGTTTCGGTATTCCTACTATTTAAATTACTATTTTAATTGATCACGGTGGCGACACTTAACCTTGTAGATCATATAACAATTCAATGATATGGCACCATCGAGCTGGTTTGATGATGGAATCCGAAGGTAGGGGCGAAACCCTAGGATGCCTATTAGTAACACCACGTTAGATTCGTCTTGACGATAACGATGGAACTGAATTAGCCGATAAATTCCTCAGTCGTACTTTTAGATTCTTAAATTAATAATTTGTTTTTTGAATTAATCATTTTAAAATATTTTCATATCACCTTTATAAAGTCTAGTTCGAAAATATGAACCAATTTTTGAGAGACCGCATGTTGCGGAACGTAACGCAACGTTAGGTTTTATTTACCAGGCCGCAAGAAAATATTAATATCTAATATGAAATTCTATTATTGAGATCTTTTAATATTTTATTCTCTTGAATCAAAGTCGAACACTCGACCATCGTGTTTACCGACGTGGTCTGGCGCTGTACTACTGCACGTCAACGATCTTTATCAAAACGAAATATGATATTCCTTTCCTTGTCCTATGATGCAATAATATCGTTAAAATAAATATATAATAATACTATAATTTATAGCCGTTAAAAAAAGCCAGAGACAATTAAGGCCAAGTCCACACCCACGTGCAATTTCTTACTAAAGTCGAATAAAATGTAGTAATTTAACATAATGATCGACATTACGTTGGTAATAACGAACAATTTGAATTAACGAATTTGTCAAATAGTTTCTTAGAATTTGTTTTATAACCGCCGGTCCGCGCGCGGTTTCGCCCGCTTGTATTATACAAATAATTAGTAAAGAAAACTTGATTATTTATAAAGTTTACGTATGGTTTATCTGTAATATTTTTCACTAAATAAAACCTTATTTAAGTCCTTTGGGAATTTATTTGATTTTGCTCGTAAATATTGTCATATTTAATAGAAAAATGTTAAGTTGTTTCACATCTGTCTAAGTAGGGGCGCGCGGAAACTGTAGTTTGTCCCGCGTGAATTCGGATTCCGTGAGGATTCCGGGATAACCCATATTTGCTCCACAAACCGCTCTTCCTATCCTGCTATATGCGAAATATAGCGTGAAACTATATTTTTCTTCATAATAGTCTCTCCTTCATATCTATAAAAATACTTTTTTTTATTAAGTACAACAACCAATTTTTTTAACATTTCTCCTTGTAATAACTTTCACACACATACATGACATATTTATCGATTTCAACAGTTTTGCGCTACTTATATGAATTCTATGCCCGAGTCGGCTTCCGAGAAGGCAGCTTTCACTCGTTACGAAGGCTCTAACAAGAATATATCGCACTGAAACGAAAGGTCACGAATAATCGAGTATTCATCAATGTTTCATACATTTACATTACAATAAATAAGATTTGGAAAGTGGTATTGTGGGTCATATGTGTTTGTTACCTCGTTTTGGTAGCAACACAAAGCGTCGTCAACACGCTGTTACGTGTCTGAATGTCTTAACACTACGTTCTCTTTCTCTATCCATGTATTACTAATTTCACACTCAATTTCAATTTAGTTTTTTTCACGAATGTTTATTAAATTTATGAAAGTTACACGTTTATAAATTATACGTTGAATGGATCACCCGATGACAGATTAAAGGCGGCGTAAAAAGGTAATTTGAGGAAATTTGGTAATATTCGCTTATATGTATTTAAAGTACGTAAGATATGGTATTTACTGTCGCCTTCGTTTTCATCAATTTCGATATTTTATAGTAAAA